>BMAO01039158.1:0-19121 GCA_019973975.1 Trichonephila clavata
TATATATATATATATATATATATATATATATATATAGGGAGAGAGAGAGACTGAACTAATAGTAGGAATTGAAGAAAGAGCATAATTTGTCTGCATTGTTGTAACAATGCACATCCGGTTTGGCTACTTTGGCTGAAAAACTGGTTTTCGACACCAGCTTTTGTCATTGTTTTAACAATTACATTGTTACAACAATGGAGACAAATCTAAGTTGGCGTGTAAAACTGGTCATTAATTAAATTTAATTAATAAATCAATATTTGAAAAAACTCTATCAACATCAAGTGTCATCCACTACAAGTTTAAAAAATTTATTTGAACTTGATTGGATGAATAGAAAGTATTTTATTAACGATTGAAAATTTGAGCAAGATATATATGTAATGACTTCTTCTAGAACTTTTTAACTCTACTCCGTTAAATTATTTTCTAATTCTTTGGTACGAGACTGTTATAATCTTAATAGTAATCTAATTGCTCGCGCGCATTTGCAACCAATCACGACTCCTGTTAGAAAAGAGTCGTACGATCTTCACCGCCAGTGTAAAAGCTCAGAGCGCTGGGTGCTCTCTCTCTTTGTGCTTTGTCTGCTTGTCAACAACTTGTCTTCGATGCTGCTACGCTTTGATTCTGATTTGTGTGTGTTCGCGTCTATAAATTATTCTAAATGATATTGCATTTCATATATTGGTGACTATGAATAAAAGAAGAATGAAACTAACCCTGAAAAAGTTTTCTAACAAGACCAACAACAACCAACCTAAATACCCTTCGGCAAATCTACATGTAAAAAACCAGCACCAGCCACACTACAAAATAATTCACCAGAAATACTACAGTAAAATACTACATATATATATAAATATATATATATATGGGAAAGAGTGTAATATATATAGTAGGTAAAACTTACGTAATTTTAGTGGTCTAGTGACTATGAAGTCACATGAATTTAGCCCATAGGATCTACGAGCAAATTCACTTTACATAGTATACTATTCGTTATATAATCCATGTACATGTTCAATGAGATATTATTGATTACATTTAGCAGTATAAAACCATCAAAATGGCAAGAATGGTTCGCTGAAAATCTTTATTAACAAACAGCTTCCATTCTTTTCTCTTATTTCCGCATTTTATGAGTATTTCCTAAAGGTAGAAAATTCTCCAACAGATATCAAATACCACTCGACACATGTATTTTCAATAAACGTAGCAATATCATATATTGCATCAAATACCTGATGCTGTTAAGGATAAGGCTCAGATATTGATGTTTTTTGGTGAATCTAACAATATATGGTCTGACTTTTTGAAATTGAGGCATTGTCTTCAACCGTTTGAATCTCCCTTTGGTAAATTTTTCTTGAAAGAAATAATATTTTTCGAAGTATTGAAAATTCCAGCTATTTCTTTATGAGATTTATTTTCCTTGCAAGATGGTGATTTCTCTATCATTCAAGAAGTTTTTATTCAATTTCTTACGATTTTTCATATCGAATACCTTTAAAAGTTTTTGTAATTCTCTTCAATGATGCCAACGTCAGCTGAAAAATATAAACTCCTTAACTTAAGTTTGAAAATAGGAGGATATAAATTTATTTTCTAAGGGTGTCATATTTGATAAAAATATATGTTTTACAAATTTAAATTATTTATATTTTTAAAATTTTTGTATTTTCAAGTTTTAATTCTTTTATTATTTATATGTTATGTAATAAAACACATTCCATGTATATTCTAAATGATTTTCTTAAAGAAAAAATACTAATATTTGATAAAATTTTTCAGTATAAAGCGCCAATAATTCATGATGTACTTTTGTATACTTAATTTAAAAAATGGTAATGCAGCAGATGAAAATATATAAAGTATTCAGATCTTATTCATTATTTTTGTTTTATGGAAGAAATTTCATAATTTGACTAATTTTAGTTTTTTAATAAATACGTTCGAATAACCACACTCTGCTCGGAAATAATAGAAATGTAGTAATTATATTACAGTAATGCAACCGCTCTTGTCATAATAACTGTAACTGATTATACCAAGCAGAAGAAGCGCGCCCTCTAGCGACCATTTTTCAATAGAGGCCAGGTGAGGAGAGAATGGGATCTCTATAAAAAACCGCTAAGTTCTTTACACATTATTTTTGTTAATAACTTATTTTCTTTGTGTAACTTAACTTAAAATAATAATTTTATGCTGCATTAAACGAGATTTCATTGATCCCAACCCCGAATTTATCACTTTTAGTCAAATCTTTCACATCCAACTCTCTACAGTGGTAATTAAATATTTAAAAAAATAATTATTATATATTTAAATATATATGTATTGAAACTTTTTACAATTCTTAAAACTTTTCTTTGTTAAAAATAAAAAGTATGATTTTTTCCAAAAATATTTGAAATCCATACACTACATAAAATTTTATGTATTACTGTGTAAAGGGGGTACTATTCGGGTTCTACTGATCCTCTTGGGGAAAATATTTTTTAACTGTGATTTTAGTTTAAAAACCGCTTTCCGTAGAGATAATTTGATTTTATGCAAATGTAACTATTTATGGTACTGTCGTTTAATTTGTGAGTTTCTGGTTAATCATTGATCGTTAAGCGTGAAATCTGAGTATTGGAAAAGGTGAACAGCGACTGAGTGGTCGCGCGCCTTGAGATTTGTAGTCGATGTATAGGCCACCAGGAAGTGGTGAAGTAATCAAGCTATCGAGCTATCGAGCTTCGAGAAGAATCACAACAAGGAGATTTAATTCTGAGACTTTCGATAATCAAGTTTTCAGATTACGGGTTAGGATTGCATGTTACTCCCAGATATAAATTAGTATACTTCCTGAAGTACTAAAGATAGAATAAAAGTAGAAATTCTTATGATCATGTCTGCTTCTTCCTCGATCCCTCTCACACCCTCGACCTTCGAACCGTGACAACTGTGCCAGAGATCTGAGTTAAGGTACCCAACTACCCTAAAATTGTGAATTTTGCCAAAAACTGACGAATTTGTTTTATGATTTTATTTTATAGATCACAATTTTATTGATTGACATTGATTTACATGATTTTATTTAATAGACCATCTAATTTTATTTATAAAAATATCTTTTTTATTCTCCGTTCACTAGAACAAAAACGACGAGTGTTTTAGTAAAAGTAAATGCCATTACTTTAAGCAAGATGTCATACTTTAAAACGCATTCGACTCGAAATGTGTGTGTGTGTGTGTTTTTTGAAAATGCTCAAACGGGGACAGCGATTGTTTAAAAAAGTTTTAAAAATAATTAAGAGAACTTTTTTTGTGTATGTTCTATATGATAGTAGAAGTGTTTTAACCTTCAGATTTATCAATCACTGTTTTATGACAAAATTTGCAATCCCTTATGTTAGTATAATCACTGTTTTTTTAAGCAATTTCATATAATAACTAAGATAAAGTGCTCTAGTTTTTGTAAAAATTAAAATATCTCTTCTCCTGAAGGTTATTACAAAAATGAATAACATAGTAGCACATCAGAATGGAAAAATTGGAAATTTGTTCATAAACCTTTGGTACAGAATGAACCGCGTTTATGTTATTTTTTGTACATTTTTATCCACATTTTTTCTCATTTTGATAATAATAATTTCTTTTTCTCTAAGTAATTTTAGCATATTTTTCCTAGAGTGTCTAATCAAATCTTAAAACAACAAAAAAATTGCCATATCTCCATTTTAAAAAAAAAAAAAAAAGTTATCGCAAGTATTTAGATACCTTTATGCATGTGAATTTATTTTTCAATCGCCTTAATGTTAACCAATTCAAGTAATTATTTTAATGTATTTTGTATTGCTTTTATAGATAAAGTAGTCAACGAATAAAGATGATTTTGGACTTCAAAAAACTTAAATTAATAAAATCCTGAAACTTTTTTTGTTTATTTTATTAAAAACATTTTAACATTCGGGAAACGCAAGAAAATTTGAATCTTTATAGGGAACATAGAAACATGATTCCATTCCTTTTAAAACAACAAAAGTACAAAACTTTGAAACATTTCAAATGTTACAATTTTTCAGAACTAAAATATTAAATAACTCCGCGAGAAATTAAAATACAGAAAATAAATACTTTGCGAAGGAAATTAACTTTTGAAATGTTTAATATTGATAACTATTTCGATGTTTCCTTTTAAAACACCCACGCTTCTACAATTTTCTCGACTTCAGAACTTAGATACAGTTAAAGATTTATAAAAGCTTAAGTCACGTTTTGGAAAAATATAAGAAATTTCTGTACATCACTTATCTTTTAATTTAAAATGTTCAAAAAGTAATGCGTCTCGTTTGAAACTATGAAATCTTTCTTCCTTTGAAAAAACACTGAAGTGAAACTAGAATTTTAAGTGCTTGCTTCGAATTAAGTTCAGAAATTTACAAAAAACTTTCTTTTCATGTTTAAAATGACATTTTTATATATTTCTGTATTCCTATTAACAAATATAAACTTTAAAAGCTGCTTTCTAAAGAGTTTGAAAGAAAAATTGAAAATGCTTCGCTAAACTAATGATAACTGAATCAGTAGTTTAAAATATTTTTCTGCACCACTCAAATGAAATGGGATAATTTGCAGAGAATATTTTAAAATATGCTTACGCGCAAACAATAATTTATTTTTAACTATAACATCACATAATCTGTAGTATCTTCTGTAACTTATTTATACAATATGCATATTAGGGAAATATTTGCAAGAAAAATCAATGCATACACAATAATTTACAACTACCGATACAGGCTGCATGTTTTAGCAATTTGTATATCTATTACAGATAAAATAATATCAGTATTTAAAAAATTAAATAGACATTTTTTAAAAAATTTTAACACCTAAAATATGCCAAAATGTTTAATTTTTAGCATTTTCAGAATATTTAAAAATAAGATTTATACTTCATTATTAATTGTGACGCCTTTGTTTTTCAAATAATGCACACCTTAACAAATGCTTTAAATACCACAGTTGAGACAGTTACTGGGTCGCTGTACTTCCTCCTTATGTTGGTTGAGGTGAAAATCACGATCATAAGTTTGATTCCCAGTAGGCGGCGAATGCAGCTCGGGGGGAGAAGCCATTGAGAGAGTTAAACTCGAAATGATGAAAATCAAGAAGTGTGTACAATCTACTTTTATTAAGTTAAACACTTAGAGATGACTATGAAATATACAGATAGGACATGCTAAAGGATAGAATTAATGTGTACCTTTCTAAGTGAGATGCAATCCCTCGGACTTGATTAAAACAAAATCCTCTGTAATCTTCAATCGTAAAAGTAGCAACGGGAATATGACTTTGGCGCGAAATGATATGGCAATATTGTCTACAAGCATCTACTATTATAATACTCCACTATTATATTTGATCGTCTACTTAAAATATTTATACGTTATTCGGTAGTGACTTTCATTCATAGTGTGGCATTGTTCCTGCTTTAAGGGAACCATAACATTATACACGGTTAAAAAATCAATTTTTTAATTTTAGCATTAAACAACAGTTCATATTTCTTTGAATTTAAAAATGTCGAACACTTATATGTTCGTTGATAAAATAACCTTAAAATATGAAAAACAGTAATTGATTAAAATGTAAACAAACGGGCATGCCTCCTTTGACACGTTTTAAAAGAAAGTTCCTCTTGTGTTTAATGCATGTAAGCCATTAATTTGTTTTTACTAGAAATGAAAAATAGTACTTTTCTCTTTTTAATATCTAATTTTTTTTGAAAAACTAATTTTGCATGAGAAAAAAAGGAGAAAAAATATTTTCAATACTTTAAAGTTTGACAGTTATTTCATAGAAATTACACAATAATTTTATCAAAAAACTATTTGAGTATATTTTATACAGTGGCGTCGAAAATTGTGGACACTTTTTAAAATTGCTATGTTTTTCAAGTTTATATGCTTGTAGAAATTGTTATGTTGCAAAAAGTGCCAGAGGTCTTTTATACAATTTTAAAGAAAATTTAATTCTGAATTCAATACAAAAAATAAAATGTAAATATTTTAAACACAAAAAAAATATGCTGCAATAACTATCGATATACATTAGATACTGATCATAGCAGTGAATTATCAGTGCTTAATGAGATTGCCTTTATTTTTTATTACAGCTTCACAATAATGTTTCATTGAGCTGAAAATAATTTTGAGCTCTTCCTTCGTTATTACATGATGTCAGGAAGCAATTGTATATTCAAAAAGTTCCTTTTCATTTCATGTGGGTACCTTATTTGCGCAAGAGTTTTCAAATGGGGCCACAAGTTTTCGATAGCATTGAGATCAGGGCTGTTTCTTAACCAGGACAACAATTATATTTAGTCAAGAAGCAATGGCATCAAATAAAAGAGTAGATTGGACACCTATAAAGAGATGTTTTTCGAGAAAATGCTCTTTCCTATGTTAAAATTGTAATTTAAATGGATGGTTCAGTGATTACATCTGGACATTGAAAGTTATGTTTAGAATGTCAGAAGAAAAATTTAATAAAAAAATAAAGCAGGAAAAGGCCGAAAAAGGTGCACCCATCTGTTAATGACAGATGAACAAAAATACTATGTCTCTATTATAGAAGAACGTCATCAACGGCCTCAGAAGTGATTTGAGTGATGCTGGTGTTTCTGTCAGTTCAAAAACTATCTGGAGAAGATTAGCAGATGTTCCTATAAGAAGTAGAATTCCACGAAAAATGCCATATCTCATTTTGCAGCAGCGTTAAAAAGATAACAGTGATAAAAGGAACACATTAATTGGTCAAATCATTAGTGTTCACTAGTTATATGGAGGAATGAAACTAAGATATCGTTATTCGGTAGCGATGGCCAAAAATATGTATGCCGTAGAATAGGAGAAATGCTACATCCTGACTACATCCAGGCAACTCTGAAGTACACACATAGTTTTATGACTTGGTCATGCATATCAGCAGATGGTATCGGTCGTCTTCATATGATCGATGGAACACTGAATATCAGAAAATACATTGACACCATTCTAGAACCCAAATTTCTACCTTCTATCAAGGATCTACTTACCAACAATGCTTCATTTATTCTTCTGTTAAATTAAACTTCATGCAACTCAGCAAAGTAATCGAAATACCGGTATCGGTCTAAGATCCTCGAGTTGTTGTCCTGGCCAGGTAATAGTCTTGACTTCAATCCTATCGAAAACTTGTGGCACCGTTTACAATCTCTTGTCCGAAAGAGGTACCCATAAATAAAAAGGTACTAATTGAGGATATAATTATTTCCTGGCATCATGTAATAACGAAGGAAGAGCTTAAAACTATTTTCAGTTCAATGAAACGTCGATGTGAAGCTGTAATAAAAAATAAAGGCTACCCCACTGAGCACTGATAACTCACTGCTATCATTAGTATCTAATGTATATATATATAATTATTGCAGCATAACTTTTTTTACATTGCAAATATTTACAATTTGCTTTTTGTATTGAATTCTTTAAAATTATATTAAAGACTTTGCATTTCGTGCAACGTAACATTTTCTATAAGCATACGAACTTGAAAAACTTAAGAACTTTAAAAAGTGTTCACAATTTTGGCCACCACTGTATGTAGTACATAGTTTTTTTTAAAAAAAAATAGTTTCATGTATAAAAAAAAGGGGAAAAAATTAAAATTTTCAAAATAACAAAGTTTTAGAATTTTTTTAAAGAAACTATCTCAATATTTTACTAAAAAAAATAGGTCCATTATATTTTGTGTATTGTTTTATATGTGTGCAAAAATATTTTACATATTTAAGCGATGCTTTTTTTTAAAATGGTACCTAAACATAGCATATACTATGAGATCTCAAAAATTATGTCCAACTTAAATTATAAACAGAAGAAAAAAATTTTTTTTTTAACTAAAAAATTATTTTTGTATTGCTACAGAATGACTATTGATCTTTATTAAGATCACAAAAAAATCTAAGCCTTATTAGAAATTTTTAAAGGTATTTGTCCCATAAACAAAGAATTTTAAATTTGGTATTTTCCTTTTTCGAGCATGTCCAGTACCCTTAAGTGCCAATTTGGCTAGATGGAGGGAGATTCCAGTTAGAGAGGATAGATTTTGCGGATAGCTTATAGCTACAACTGAATTTTAGAGAGATTAAGACATATTTAAGCAATATAAACGTATTTTAACAATTTTCAGTTCTTATGGGTTAATTCTTATTTCATGGTGTAAAGAATTAGCTTGCAGCGATTATTTTATTAGTCAAAAGAGGCGCTATTGCTGGAAGAAGCTGTTTTTTTCTTCTTGTTTTGAGCTGGAAAAAGATAGAATTGGAGAGAAATGAATAGTTGGGGTGAAACAAGATATCTTAAGGTGGGTCATAAAATTCTATGTCGTATGTGTTTGTAAATTGCGTTGTGCGTTAAAAATAATAATAATAAATGATAATTCCAGTAAACAGAAGTCATGTTTTCAATTAGAACGACATTGGATTCTAAAAATACTACTATTTTATTTTTTAAAATTTATATCTAATAAGCAAATTAAAATTAAGTATAACATATTTACGAGTAACTCTTGTTTTTAAAACCAAAATGGGAACTGAATTGTTCAACAATGTTTATTGGAATAAAAAACAAAATAATATTTCAAAAAAATGTAGAATCTGATTCACTTTATACTGCATTCTTAAATTCAAGATTAATAAACAGTGTCCGAGAAACTTTATCACGTTTGATGAAATCAGATAAATAACAATTTAATTATTTAAAATTAAGCCTTCGTATTGATTTTCTCCACATACTTTTAGCTAAAGGATAATTTAACAATTAATTCCTTAATTATGTCCTTGATTACATCTGTTCAATGAGGTTTCTACATCTGATATGACGAGTTCGAGTCTTAATCTTTAGGGTTACTGTTACAAAATTTTGTTAATTTTTTATTTAATTTACAATTGTATTTAAATAAAAAGATGAAGAACATTTAAAATAATTTTCTTAGTAAAATAATTCATCTTATCAAAGGGAGAGTATTAAGGATATTAATACAATTTTAAGACTTTCATAAAGTCAGATTAAATAATGATTTTCTTGCAGTATTTTTTAAAGTCCTTTATATCCGTTTTTAATATTGTTTGACTTAAAATATATTTCGTTACATGCTGCTAACTAGATTTAAAATTTAATTACTTCTTTGATAAGAAAAATAATCTACAGTATTATTTTCTTTTGTCATTTCCAACGGTTTTTGTTTCCCTATCCATTTTATAGCACACAGTGAATCCTCCATTGGCTAAATTTCTAGCTCAAGAATTTTACTTTATTTCAAGCAATGTGCTCAATTTTTTTTTCATATGGTATATTACAAAAAGCTACTTTTTATCTCAAGGTATTTTTTGAATTTAATTATTTCAAATACTTAATCTTTTATAAAATTTTAAACTTTTAATATTATTTCTGAGTTAAAATACATTAAAAACTGTTAAATCGTTTCTAACTTTTTTTCCAAAAAAAAAAATGTTTCAGAGCTATTGTTTATTAAAATATTTTACACCCAAGCATCAATTGTTAATGTAAAAAATATTTGCAGAGTTTTATTTAAAATTTCCCTATTTTTTATTTACATAACTCAAATGATTTTATTTAATCAAGTTATTTGCATTTTAAAAATAAAGAGTGTATTCCAACTTTTTCTTAAAATGTCTTAAGGAACATACAGAGATTGTGCTTAAAAAAGAATTTATATCTATCCATTTATATTTGCAAATATATATGTTGTATAAACATACATTTTAGGCAAGCAAGACAATTTTTGAACCTAACACTATTTTTCATCTTTAATACCTTAATTTAATACAGACAAATAGTAACAACTATGAAACAAATTTTCTTGATATAGAAATCACATTAAAAGATAACGTTAGAATTACTAATATTTATGACAAAAGAGATGAATTTAAATTCAATATTATAAAAGTACCTCATTCTGAAAGTAATGTACATATTTCAACATTCCAAAATATTATTATTGATTACATACAACATAACAAATTTCTTCATTAAAAAAATCAGAAAAAATAAAAAATATATTAACATTTTATTAAATACTGTTCTATTAAAAATACCCAATTACATTTATTAATAGCTAATTGTATAAAGAAATTCTAAATAGTAAAGATTAAATACCTTAGAATATTAAAAAAGTTTATTGTTATTTTTTTTATAAATTTATCTTTTTACCGAGTTAGATATACTTATATATCGTTACTTGCATATATAATATAGTTAAATTTACTTATTCCCTTAGTTTTATTTTAACTCTCCCCATAATAATATTTTATACTTAAATGCAAGTATAATCCCATAATCCCTCAAGTGACTGTAGTATTTATACATGTAACTATATTTAATTATTTTAGAACAATTAATTTCTTACTTTTGCTAAGTGCTACTATTCAGCCAATACCATGCTTTGAATCTGTATTTGGGTCCAGAATATGGCAATTTATAGATTGTACTCAAATTCAGCATGTGCTATGCATTTTTGAATGCAATTTTAGGTAAGTTACCTTTTTCTTGCAATGGTTTTTGAAATTCTATCCATTATTTTCGATAGGATTTCACTCAGTATTGTTAACAGAAAGGGAAAGTTTGGATGATCAGAAAACATGTTAAAAACCACTTTTATATAAATTATTTATAGCTATCCTAAGTAAGTAATGTTCATAATACCACATCATCAACATATTTTTTAAATTCTAATATTTTTATGAATTCTTTCTCAATTCTAATATCTGTTTTATAATCCAATCTATATTTGTAGGCTTTAGCTATGGAGCTCTAACGATTCATGTTTCTATAGTAGGGAATATTAACTATATATATGTATAGTTAATTATTCTCTACTAGAGAGACAAAAATCAATAGAATACTAAAGATAAATAAAACCTAAGAAACATATTGGTATTTTATAAATATGGATGCTGAAGTATTATAAACATAGCTGACTTTAGAACAGCTCTCTAAATATAAAAAAATTATATAAAGTGGTATTTAATCAGTTGTGTGTCTAGCTAACCTTCCCTTTTTCTGGTTATAATTCTGAGTGAAATCCTATTGAAAATAATGGATATAATTTCTAAATCCATTACAAGAAAAAGTAACTCACCTTGTCGTGACTGAAAGCCACCCTTACACTACTGTCTCCCGTCTATCTGCAAATACTACTGGATGTGTAGCGACTTAAATGATCAAAAGATATAATTGCAAATCAAATAGATTTATTGATTCTAATTAACACAAATTGTTAGAAACACACAATTCAAATTTAAGAGAAACAAAGTAGAGTGGCGTGCGAAAAGGGGAATTACTACTAGCGGAATAACAGAATAGCAACTGAATCTAGGAAAGCTTAAACACGCACAATTACAGCTACGCCACGTACGAATATTCGCAATTTCTTAAATTAAATCACTGACATTATCTTTTACATCGGCTGTTCTTTCGTGAGGATTTCTGCCTTTTTACTGGCTGGGGAATTGGTGAAGAATCCACACTCTGTAACAAGGATTTTTACAACCTTCAATCAGCTTCTCCTCGCGTAGCTCCACACGTAACCACTATCTACGAATGTCAACAACTGCGTGCTGACCTCTCGATCTTTAATTCACTTCACTCTTCTATCTCTTCACTTTACTTAACTCTTTTAACTCACGAAACCCGAACTTATATAATATATCTTATTTGCATAAATCATGCTTGGTCTCGGTGAAGATTGGTTGAAATAAATAAATTATTTTACAGAAAATAGAGGAGGTTTGTCGATGACCGTATAGATCCGTCATAACTTAAAATTGCATTCGAAAATGCATAGCCCAATGAGCAAGTTATTGACAGGTTCTGGATTAAAGTACAAATTTAAAGCATAGTATTATTGGCTGATTGTAGTACTAAACAAAAAGTATAAAATTATTAGTACTAAAATACTTGTATAATACCTGTATTAAGATAAATACTACAGTTGTTTGAGAGACTCTAGGAATAGTTTTTTGTATTTGTCAATAAAATATTACTAGGGTTAAAATAAAACGAAAAGAATGAATAATTTTAAATGAAATTTGAATATGTCGGTAACTATATAAATATGTCTAACTAGGAAATATACATATTCTCATCATAAAATCTGTAGTAATAAGCTATTACTCTTCAAAAGAATTTAATCCTTACAGTTTAGAAATTCTTTGTACAAATATCTGTTAATAAAAGTTGTGACGGATCTGTACGGTTCTTTACTAATCCTCTACAAATTTATTTCAAATTTTATTTATTTCAACCAATCTCCACCGGGAGCCAAAGCGTGATTTATGCAAATGAGATATTTTATATAAATTCGGGTTTAGCGAGTTATCGAGAGAGAATGAAATGAAATGAGTAATAGTTGTCAAGTGAAGAAGTAGATTTTGTAAAGTAAAGTGAATCGAAGCGTCGGGAATCCAACTCACAGTTGTTGATAAAATTAGTCCGTAGAAAAGCTACGGGAAAAGCTGAAGATAGAAGTCGGGTATTAAAGAGGGAATTCTAGCCTTGATCCGATCCAAGTGACCTACAAGACGAACCTGCCGTAGTTTAAGAAATCAGGTTAGTGACTTAAGAATTGTAATTACGTATACGTGTGTAGCTGTAATTGTACGCGCTTATCTTTCGTGGATTCAGTTTAGATTTCGTAGTTCCGCAATTAGTGACCCCTTCTCATTCTCCACTGTGTTTTATTGTTCTTAAAATTGAATAGTGTTTATGTAATCTCCTTAATTAAGAGATCAATAAATATAGTGATTTATTAAGATGTCTAGGGAATTCTTTAACCCGCCTACACGTTCCGAACCTAATAATGCTGGAAGGGGAGTTGATAATCTTAGGGGAGGTTATATTACACCACAAAGTAATTTGGTATTTTTGTGTTTAACAAAATTTAATAAAATTTTTATATTTCTTTATTTTTTTCTGGATTTTATGAAATTATAAATTTGTTTTATTGTATGCAATTAATGATAAAATTTATGAATATTGATACGTGTATATTACCTTTCCAATGAGGTACTTTCACAATACTTTCCTTATATTTATCTCTTTTGTCATAAATTTTTGTGTAGTTATTACTTTATCTTTTTATTGTATTTCTATATTCAGAAAATTTGCTTCAAAGTTGTTACTATTTGTCTGTATCAAATTAAGGTATTCAAGATTAAAGTTAAGGTTTGATTTGAAATTTTCTTGCTTGCGAAATATGATAATATTATCTATGTAACGAAAAATGTAATATTAAAAATTATGTATGCTGCAATTTTAATAATAATGTGATAAATTAAATATACAATTACTAGCTACGCCATATTGTGGCAAAAAACCTTTAATTTGTTGATATATAAGACGAATTCACTTAAAATTAAAAACATTTTATTCGATTAACTTTATCTGGATGTAGTCGTCGAATTGGCATAAAAAAACATGATGGAAAAAAAAAAACAACACTGTGATAAAATCAAAACAACAATATCTCAAACCGAATTAACTTTTAATGGGAATCATTCTGTCGAAATGGCGGGAACTACTTTAATATTTTTAGTATAAAAGTATTAAATAGTTAGTGATGTTTTTTTTTAAAAAAGGAGTAATATATATAAAGGAGGAACCAAAGAGTTATAATCACAGTGTCCATTATTAATAAATCTTTTTAACTATCATAATTAGGAATAAGTTTTTTTGTGTTTGACTGAGTATACATATGACAAATGTTTTGAACGTCATATTTAATTGGTTCTGAGAGAAGTTTTTAAAATAATAAATACTCGAAGGAGATTTGAAAGATAAATTGTAAAACCTTTTATTTTATTAAAAAAAAGAAAAGAAAAACTAAAAAATATTTGTTTATTAAAGAATCAAAAATGTAACTATGTCTTTCTAATCCCTACACTCACTTATTTTTAATGCGTTATTTTGAAAATTTCTTAATAATTAATATTTATTTTGATGCATAAAAATTTGAAATGGTAATTTTTCAAAGAAACAGCTTTCTATAATAAAAGAAACAATAAAAAACACAGTTTTTGTTTAAATGGAACTTTTGTAAATGGACTGGAGAAAATATGACACCATAACTTATTAAAAATCGTTTTATTTTATCACATCATATTTTTATATATAATATCTTATTCATAAGTTTGTATTGGTTTAGGACTAACACAGATCCACATCATTAATCGTACCACTCCAAACTTTTTTTAAGAGAGCTTCACTGGTGATTCGAGAGAGCGGTAAGCATATTTTCACCCCCAAAAAATTCAGGTTTATTTTGTTGAATTTTTACCTCTAAAACCCCCATTTTCACCATCGACAGATGACAGCAGCATCGATTTGCTTTAAAATATGAGTTTTGTGTATGTATGTGTAAAGTCGTCAAATTTCGTGATATGCAGTCAATAGTGGAAAACTATTCCCTCTCATGTTTAAGGAACGATTAGAGATTTTGACGACATATTTTGGTTGGTCGACCTTTAAATTTTCGTTAGTATTTAAGTATAATATTTGTATAAAAAAGATGTGTTACATTCATTGCATTGTATACTAGTTTGATATCGATATACTGCTGCTTTAAGAAATAAAAGTAAGGAATAAAAACAGGTATACCAACTAGTTAAGAAAGTAAATTAGTTTTTGAAAAATGAAGTTTTGAAAATTCGTCTAGAAATTAATTAAAAAAAATTTGTTCAAAGAAAAAATAGAATCGATCTCTCTAACAAAGTAACAGCTTTATTCAACGCACTAATAGTAATAAAGCCGGTTAAAAGTATTCTTTGCGAGAAACTATGTCCATCATTTTAATTTTCCAGTTTTTTTCTATATGTTTCTGTCGATCAAGTGAGATAAGAAGCAACAACAAATTTCCAAAAAAAAAGTAAGATAATATTAAAGAACAACTCATTTTCCGAGATCATTAAAAAAAGTTATTGTATCAGATATAGATAAAAAAATAACTTTATAGATTTATCACAATCTATTATGATGGCATGTATTTCATATTAGAGATCTTGTAAACTTTTTTCCCCGCCTTCAGCCGATAATCAGCACAAGTATATAGATCATTATAATGAGATATTTGTCTGCGTCTATATGGAAGATATTCACAACTTTTCTAGAAAAAGAATCTGAAACAGATGACATTACAGAATCTGAATGTAAATCAGCTATAAAAAAGCCTTAAGTAAGAATAAATTAATATTTAAGAACATATTTATTTTACATTCCAGACGATATTTTGATTTTCGTATATGTAATTATGTATGATGCAGACGATATTTGTTAAAAATGAATATTCATTTGTACTGGTTCTTTATTGTATTTTGGCAACAAAAATATTTCTTTTGTTTTCGAATAATTTTCCTCCGTTTTGTTCTTAAGAGTTTAAAATTATGTGTTCTACGAGAGTATGTACTGAGTTTTTTACATATTTTTATTAACTGCTTTTTTTAAATGTTTTTATTAACTACGTTTTTGTTTAACAAAAATGCTTTTAGAAAACCGTTTAAAGTTTTTGTCTCTCCGAACGGAATGCATAATTAGGGTTTAGAAAATTCCATAGAAGATTTTTATTATGTTTTCGAATTTTGTTCTCAAATTGGCGAATGAAACTAGAGTGATTGGAAAAGAACTTGTCCTGCAAATAACTGGTAGCTGTAGGAATGGTATGTTATTATGTTGGATTTATCGGAAAAGAACAATTTAGTTTCACACAATCTTTCAAATCACACTCTGTTTTCTGGAATAAGAATAATAGTATCCAATGATTCTACTATCTCATTTTAGTAGAGCGGATCGGCGAAATCAGGGTTTAGAACCGGAACTGAACCGAAAACCGGATTTGAACCCAGAAAAATAACAGTTTATTTCAGTTCGATATATCTTCGGTCATTTTGTTACTGTGACCAACTTATCGATATTTTCTAATTTAGCGTCAACCATATAATTATCATCATTGCATATACATTTCTTCTCGATTTCCCGTTTTGATATTCAATAGTACTTTTCTAGTTTCAGGTTTCACTTGAAGCTACTTGTCGAAGGCGGATTTAATTCAATTGAATGAATTAGATTATTCATAAGATAAAATTATTTATTTAGTACCGAACCAAAAACCATTATTTTTGTTGGAACGAAAACCGGAACTGATCCGATTCTGTTTAGTTGAACCAGAACGAAAACTAGAACGAAAGAAAATTACAATTTGATTCCCTGAACGAAATAAGCTGTCATATTGTAGTGTCAAGCACATTTTTCCTAGTTACAAAATCAAATTAATAAACCACTTTTTTTCTCACATCGAGTAAAATTACATAAAAGTTAATTTCCACTGTTCATTTATTGCAGGAAAAAATTAAACTATATACGAAAAATCCCTTTTCATCTGCTTGGCATGTAATGAATGTACTTATTGATCGAGGAAGCGGACTCAAATGTCTTCTTATCATGGATGATGTATAAATGTTTGTTTCATAACTAGATTTTAAGAACAACACTATTTACTAATAGAAATGCACTTGAGACACCTTTATCTTCAATAACAATAATGAAATGAATAAAAATGAAATTAAATGAATGAATAGCTAGCTCTCTATCATAAAACCAAAGTCTTATATGCGAGCTTTTGATGAATTAGATGTTACTATTGATAAATACGCTTCTATGATTGTATTGATATTTATCGAATAAATCTTAGCTTAAGTAATGAACTTACAAAAGATAGTCATTCAAGTTCTCATAGAGAACAATTGGCAGAAAATTATGCATAACTGGAGATAAAAGGAATGACAGCCTAATGGAGTAAGAAAATATTGAGTAATATTAAATGGTTTCGACACATTTTTATTGTATATATTTTGTGCTTTATATGACTAAGAATATTTAATTACTAATGATTATCTTTATATATAAACATGAAGCTGTTAATTGCTTTACTAAAAAGGTGGCATACTTTGAATGATTCACTGTTTATTAATTTTGCTTTTTGAAACGACACGAGGACTTTTGGCGGAATACCCAATGGGGGAATGAGTTATTTTTTAACAACAGTTAAGTAAGTTATTCTGAAATGAACCTAATTCCCTTCTATCCTGTGACCCAGCTAAAAGTGTGGAAGGAAGTGAAGGATTATTCGACACGATAATTTCCAATTATTTTATTTAGTACTTTAATCGACTCAAACACAAATCAATGCACACTACAATTAGGATGATCCAGTCAGACAACAGAGGGAGGGGACGAGAGTCCCGTTTGAGGAGAATACATCTAATAACCACTTTTTAATAATAGTTCTTCCTAAAAATTACTTTACAAGGTAGATATATACTTAATGTCCGCTTAACGACTTTAATAGTTTAAATATCAACGTAATATGAAGGTGGCAGTACCTGATCTTAGGCAGTCTTCTAGCCAATTCAAATTATCTTTCTCTTCCTGACTATAAACTTTTACAAGGACTTTTTAACCATTTATGGTAATCTTCACCTTGTATCTTTCTTGTCACCTCTGGTTAACTAAACTTTTAACTTTCTATTATCTTTTCTCTTCCTTCTTACTCACTAACCTTCTGTTCTCGTGAATAAGAACTATATATAATAATTTGCATATCACGTTTCCTTCTAAGGAGTAGATTGGTAAATTTTGCTGGCCCCAAAGAATACCCAAGAGGATTGTTAGTAGGTGGTCGCATATAGATCCGTCACAATTCTTAAGAATTTATAGTTACAAACCGAATTTTGAAGAAAAATTATCCCTTCATTGAGTGTTTATTCATCAAAATCTCTTCATTTTATAGGAAAAAAGCAAGTTTAACATAGCATTGGTAACGGACCTTGCAATTTTGAACCATGTCTAAGTAACAAAACAACACCTGACCCTTGTTGTCCAAATTTCCAACATGAGTTCTTTGAGATGCGGCAAATTTAATGTGTATAAGCCTCTCTAGGTCCCCCCCCTCTGGGATTTAATCCCTGAATTGACAGAAACAACGCCAGTCATAAGCGACTATGACCAGCTCTCGGCTACGAGGATACGGCGTTCTCTGAAGCTCTCGAACAGTACGGTGGCATATACAAGGGTGGGGTTTGGGGCATCAAATCCCTCCTATGGACCAACAGCTTTAATTTTAGCACAGAGATTGCGTCTTATGGTTTTTTTTTGTCTACGTTTTTTAAAAAGGTAAACCCTCACATGAAGATAGTCTGTGTACACCATACACATTCAGCTATTTAAAAGCCTAAATTTAACTTAAGTCTTCTTTACTTGATTAAGATTAAATCCAATTATAGCATAGAGGCCTTGCAGCAATAGCCAAATTGCCTCTAAATCCTGAATGTAAACTGAACAATGACAAGCAGGAATTAATCGAGATAGGGAGACAGAAATTGGAGAATTTTATTTTTGCACCTGCTTTTAATGCTTTGAGATTAACAATTGAAAAAAAGTGTACAGAAAGGACCAGTAGCACCCACAAAATATTTTCAAGGGTAGGGGGTCCATGGTTGAAAATCCCCCAACTCGTATCATACCTCAAGACAACACCAATTGATTCTTCTGATTTTGTCGAATTTGTCAACAAATAAAGTAAAAAATAAATTATGAATTATTAATTAGCATTAATTAATAAAATAAATTGTTAATTACAAGTATTTAATTAAATTTTACGTTATGTATATGTAGAATTATCATTAATCGAAAAAATTCAAGGGCTTTGGGGGTTCCAGACCAATAGGATACCCTCTTGTGTGCGCTCTGGAAAGACTGCTTCCATGGCGACAAGCTGTCAGTCGTTTGGCGAAAATAGGAAGCACCATATGTAGGTGATGACTGCCCTCCCTTCTCCTTGATGGCCAAGAGAATGTTCAAAGACTCAGCTAGATCCTTTGCCTTTGTGACATATAAAGCGTTTAGATTCAAAGCATTAGCATATAAAGATTCAAATGTTCCAGCCTACATATAGAGAGTTTCGAGAAGAAACGAGCTTCTTTTTGAAGAAGTCAACAAGAATTTCTGATTCCTTGTCTA
>BMAO01039159.1:0-35580 GCA_019973975.1 Trichonephila clavata
CATCTCGTCTGTCACGTGAAATATCTCATATACATAGCACAGTAAAGTTAGCAAAAGCCTGGTAATAAAAAATAACAAAAAATGCTTGAAAGGAATTCAATTATAAAAATTGTTTGATAAATAACATGATAAAAATAACGTTTATAAATAACGTGCAATATAATGTGCGAGCTACTATAATAAGAAATATACTTTTCCATTCGAACATTTAATTATGTACATATATTTCATTTCCATTACTAGTAGATTCGATGAGTCGTAAGCTAAGACTAAACTGGGGTCAATTTGGTGTACTTAGCATTCCTCCCTCCCCTTTCCGATGCATATAGCAGTGATTATGATTTCTGTAGTGTACGTGTATATTTATTATGGATTACTTCATATCATTAAAACCCCTGCCTGTCCTTATAACAGGTGAGCTAAAACTTTTACTCCTCTCTTTTAAATATAGAAGAAATTCGATAGCGTTTCAGTTCTAACAATATACTATCTACGACTAAATAATACGACATAATATTACACATTTAAATATATTCGTGGCAATAGCTATTTCAGATTCGCAAGTAAAAAATATTTGGGCTTTAGAAAAAATATTCTGTGAGTGATAGAATATTTTTTAAAAATTTAATTCTTGTTTTCACCATGTATTATGTACGCTCTTACTTCTCTGGAATGGGAGGGGGGGGGGAGTATCGAAATATTCATTGGAAAAGGGGGCACCAATTCAAAAAAGTTTGGGAACATATGCTTGAGACGAATGTTGTTTCTTAAGCAATATATATATTTTTTAAAAAATTGGTGTATCAAATTTATCCAATAAAACTTAGTTCTTTACTAATTATTTTGTTAAATCTGTGATAAAGATATAATATCAATGACTTTTAGAGTGTTTCTCTCCCTTATGCTGGATGTTAGTTTGTAATGAGCTATCTCTTTATGTTTTTCTCTTGAAGTGTTAACTTGAGGTTTTCATGTTACTACAAGTTTTATCTTTCCCCTTCTTGCAGAGGAAACGTGAGATATTGTTAAGATTGGCTATATAAAAGGAACTAAGATACAGCATTAAAGAATGAGAACCGTTACATCAAATTACTGATAGTGGGAAAGCAACGGCAATTAGCCAACAATTTGGATACTATTTTAACTGAGTTTAGTGTTCGCTTAGAATAAGAACTCGAAAAGTTTATTGTTTTAAAGCATTAGAGTGGCTACATCTAAGGTACATTTCATGCTCCAGTTGGAGTTTGGCGTGCGTCCTTACTATTTTTGCAGGATAAGTAGAGTGCTTGATTCTTTATAATATGTTCACGTGTGTCCCCCCCCCCCATGAACTGAAGTTACTTGATTAACCAACTAATTTTAATTATATTCCTGTTTGTGATTTATTTTGATAGAGTCACATCTCCGCTTTGGGTTCATGCCAGAATCCTTCTGAAACATTATCCAAGGAGTTACTAATATGGGTTTTGGAGTCACCGCTATAAAGTTCGTATAATTGTTGTAATTGCATAGACTACCGATAAACCTTTAAAAGCATTTTTTTAGACTCCAGGTAAAGATTTCTTGTGTGCCGATAAGTTAACATAAGTTTTACAAATATAAATCAATACTCAATCAATAGTGGTAAGAAGTTTCAGGTACAAGTATTCAAGCACAAACGGAAATCAAAAGGGATAAGAAACAAGAATGAATGCAAATACTAAATACAGAACAAAATACAAAATTGCTCACATGCAAACGGAGACATTCAGTAAGTAACTTTATACAATGGGGAAGATTAGGAAACAGGATAATAATAAGATTTTCAAAATACAAATACATATACATACATAATACTATACATACATATACACTCACTTCCAAATGTTAAGCACGAAGATGTAAAATGCAAAAAAATCAGCAAATACTGCTTTGATTGACTTAAAATTTGGCAGTAAAGTAGCATATATATTTATACATAAAAAAATCAATAATTATATACAAAAAGGAAAACAATATTAAATTTTTGTAAGTTATCAGATAATGTCATACTGGAGACTTAAACAGAATTATGTATAAAGTGAAAATAAACAGCATAAAATGAAAAAAAGGACATTAATAGGGTATGTGATCCCCCCTCATCTGTATGCAAAGTTTACACCTTCTGACCATGCTTTCAATTAGGTGGTCAACCACCGCATAATTAAGCAATCGCCTTTCTTCTTGTAGAGCAGTTTTCCAGCTCAATAAGAGTGGCTGGAGATGGGAAACGTGAAGATACAGCACGGCCGAGAGCATCCCAAAGATTTTCAATGGGATTAAGGTCGGGCGAATATGCTGGCCACGCCATATGCGCAATCCCTTCACTCTCCAGGTAGTCATCGACGATGTCAGCTCTATGGGGACGTGCGTTATCGTCCATTAAAACAAAAGTAAGGCCAACTGCTGCAGCGTACAATCAAACAATGGTTCTAGGACTTCATCTCGATACCGGTCAGCCGTCACAGAACCCGTTCAAAGACGTACAGGTCGGTGCGGTATCCTAATGAAATCCCTAATCACACCATAATGCTTCCGCCTCGGAATGCGTGATGTTCGGTGAAGTTTTGGGGCTGATTGCGTGTTACTTGTTTACGTCATATCCTTATACGCTTGTCATCTGGCTCCAGAGCAAATCTTGACTCATCATGACATTGACAACATGACAATCATGACAACATGACATTGCCCCAGTCAGACACAGTCCAACTGCCATATTCCCGGCACCACTTTAATCGTGCCCTTCTTGATTAGACAGATAGAGGAACACACAAACTCGAGGTACCCGGGCATACAATCCATTCATATGTAGTCTTCAGCGTACAGTAGCTGCAGATATAGCCTTACCAATGGACGCTGTAACCATAGATGTCACACGTGTGGAGGTCGCTCTGCGATTCCGCTTGGCTACAATAGCAGTATATCGATCTTCCACGGGGTTGTAACCCTTGGGAGACCGCCTACAGTCCTTCGGACAACTGTTTGTGTGGGTTGGAATTGTTTCCATAAACATGAAATTACAGAATGACGAACGCCGAAGAAAAGAGCAACATCTGTGATCGACTGTCCTGCTTCAATGCGCCCCACAGCACGCCAGTGCTCAGAATCTTCCATTCGTTTTCTGGAAGTCATAGAAACACGTATGTCTTGAAAACAAATTGTACGTAAGTTTTAAACACCTTCAATCAGCAGTTACAATCAACTTCTGTAACCCTTCATAAAGCTGGCTTCTTATAAGACTGCCCTTTTTGCATATTTCTTGATATGAAAGCTCGATTGGCTGTTGTCTAACATATTTGCATACTTCCTTCTACCTCTGCAGTGAATTGCCTCCTCTTCAATTCTGATTGGCTTCCGGAAATTAGCATTTTCCTCTCCGTGCTTAACTTTTGGAAGTGAGTGTACATACATATACATACATACACATACATATACATACATACACATACATATACATATATACATATACATACACATATATATACATACATATACACACGTATACACTCACATATACATAATCAAACAAAGAGAGATATATATACTAAATGTAAGCCAACACTCAAAATTGCAATTTAAATAATACAAGAAAAAATGCTATTAATGTATTCACAAAACGATGTAAAAGATTATTTGCTTTGGACGAAGTCAGAGAAAGGAGGAAGCCACGCTATATTTTTCTTTTGTAAACAATTCATAAGTGTATGTCTTTCGGAAGTGAACATACAAGTACCGATGTTTAGTATCCTGGACTACGCCACTGGAGCAAGAACACTGATCAGTATGCGACAAATTGAAGCGTTTCAAATACAGATAGACTGTAAAGTTTCCATATCCAGTTAAAAACTGAGTAAGTTTAAAAGGTATTTGAAACTCTTCATGAAACAACTGTACCTCGATCAACAAATACATTGATTTAGGTTGACAGTATACAATAAGAGAGAGAGAGAGATCACCTAAAAGCAAAATAACAAAATCCGTAAGCCCTTTACTGTTTTTTCATGTCTTAAAATGTGATAGAAACTACTTCTTAATTGTTTCTTTTTTTCCCCTTAAGAATGTTAAAACTAACATATTTTCATCGTATTAACAATTATTTTAATTAGGAAACTAAGAAAAAAAGTAATTTCTGTCATTAAGAGAAAAAATCTATTGTTACAGAATATCTCTAGATTTTTAAAAATATACCTTTAAAGCTTCAGAACAATCCATCGCTTTTGCTAAACTTTTCGTAATTATACTTTTACGCTCCTCTGGTTCAAGATCTACTACCTTCCGTAGTTTATCAGCTGTTAAAAATCTAGAATGAAAAAAAAACATAACAAAAAATTATTCTATACTATAATATACCCTTATCATAAAAAAGGCACCCAGAAGGAATTAAGGTATTTAATAGAATTTTAGAAATTTTCTAATATTTGTTAGATGTAGCAAGCGAGATTAAAGTGTCAGCCACTCCCGCTCCAATGATGTGATCAAACACGTGAGCTACTCACCATTAATGACCTTTTAAAGGGTTCTTCAGTTGAGAGCAATTTTGATTCTAACTAGTGTGTGTTTGGGTTATTGATTTGAAGATTAGAATGGCCTTTGAGGAGAAAACGACAGCAATTTAAACAGTTAGGCACCTTCAAGAAGAATCGCGTCGTACTACTCCATGAAAGCAAATAATCATTCTGTCAAATTCCGTGTCATATTAGTCGCACAGGTGTTACAGTTGGGTGCAATTGGTGGAATTGAGTACAAAGAAGTTATTGCCCTTGATAAACAGGCTCAGAGAGAACTACACGGACAACAAATAAGGAAGATCGTAGAATTGTTCAACAAGCGTGAATCACACCATCTACCACAATTCCGGATATCATACCAACGTCACTAACGACTACAACGATGATACGGAACAGCAATATGAATTCATGTGGAATATCAGCAAATAATCTTCATTGGTGAGTCTCGCTTTTGTCTAGATGAGAATGATAATCACATCTGCGTGCGGAGGTGATTCGATCACCTTAAGGATAGAAGATTTGTTATCACAAATCAAGCCTCCAGACAGCAGTAAAAAATTCTATAGGGTGCGATTTTGTACGTTGGTCATCATCAGAGACATTTCAATGGTCCAATTTTACGTTAATGAAAACTTTCTTTACGGTGGCTATTCATTTTGTGAATGCTTGTCCCAGTCATCTATTTCAACAAGACAAAGTTTGTGTTCATGCCACTACCAACTCAAGAGCTTGGTCATGAGATAGCGCACTTGACTAAGAGATAACAGCTTTACCAAAGCTGCCGTCCACAGAAAATTTTTGGGATGCTACAGACCATTTTGTCACGACTTCCCATCTATCAAAAAGTTAATAGGATCTACAATCTAAGATTCAATCTGCGTAGGATGATTCGAGCCAAGACATCATTAAGATTACCTATGTGGCAGAATACATTAGAAAATAATGCCAGTCCAACATTCTATTGAGACTTGTATTGATTTTGTACTTTGATTAGTACATTTTTCATACCCCTGCTCAGTTTTTAATTATTTTTTGTTGGCGGTAACTTGCTTTAAAGTATCATTTGAATCTGACACTTCTTTCTAAGTCAACTTTTCTTGACGATGAATGCATTTTCGAAAATTAAATACTGAATGATTATTTGAACTTTACACTTGAGAATTTTACATCAATATGATTTATCCATAACTTTTTTGAAGTTTATAAGCCAACAGTGCTTTACACATAGTGACTTAAACATTTTTAAGATAGTGTAAATGAATATAACTGCTCCTCTTAAGCTACACTGATTTCAAGTCGAAGAATATTTTGATTTATGAAATATGATCCGGAATTGCAAAATATGTTATAAAATGAATATGAACCAGAAAAGGAATGTGATATTGGTTAAAGCTCATTATTAAAAAAATGAGATTTTTATTAGTCTTAAATTTGATGACTTAAGTTCTGAGCAAACACACATAGAGAAAAATATAATAACCATTGAGTTCAAATAAAAATAGCTGATAAATCTTGGTTGAGATTGACTGTTTATCAACATTGCGCACACAAAAGCAACACGAAGGCTATTGGCGGCGGAAGTCTTAATTTTGAACTATGGTCAAGTGAAGGGATGAAACCTCAGTTGGCATTCCCCTCTTCGGACCTCGACAGATTTAACGTGCATTAGCTCCTCTACACAAAGATAATTTAGTGGTGTCAGGCCTTTTGGTAAATCTTGGAAAGGAGTGACAAAAAAGGTTTTTTTGGCAATGATTTTTTTTTCTGAAAATGAAATTTTTAAGTTTACGCTTTTAAAAGGTTTTTGATATGAAGGTTATTTTCCTCTGTACTGTGTTTGTGGAAATTTTCAGAAGAAATTAACTTCAAATAAAAATATTTTTAACAAAAGCAGCCGAATAAAATTTATCACCATTTCTAATGACTTGATTTTGATTATATTCGTATCATTTACATTCCACTTGGAAACATTGCAAAATTTTCTATAATAATACCATTTCATGCTACAAAATCAGTAAGCTCTTGAGTGTGATTTACGTAGCTGGATAAAAGTAAATTTTATTTCTAGAATTTATTGAACACTAAATTACAAATTGGTAAATGAATTTTCATCTTTGAAAATAAAGTATACAAGGTGTGACGCAAGAAAAACAAGACCAAGTGTATAGCTTGAAAAAAGAGTGGAGTTGGCAGCAACTAATATGATGACGTCATTCCATGCTCTTCCTCTATCCATGTGGCCAGTTTCGCCTTAACTGATCATGGCAGTTGGGAGTACTGCGCCATTGAGTGCACTCGTACAACTACATTCTGTCGGAAAAATGTCCAATTAACAAGTTTCTTGTGAAGCTTAATAAATAAGCCACGAAAACATTTCAAATATTAACCGAGGTTTATGGAGCTGAAACTTTGTTTCGTGCACGTGTGTTTGAATGACATAAGAAGTTTTCAGGGGGAAGGGACAGTGTGGAAGAGAGGATGAACGTGCTGAGCACCAAAGGTAAGCGATTACAGACCAAAACATTACCACAATTCGCGATATGAGTGGGTTCCTACTCATATCACGATATTTTAACTTCCACGAGCTTTATATTATAGTAAATAGTTCGGGATAGATTGACTTAAGAATTTTTCAGTAAAAATTCTATCGCATGGACAGGATAGCTTTTTCATATGATGAAACTATATTTAACTTTGACTGTCTTTTAATAGTTAAACAGTTAGTAATTTACAGAAAACAAATTATTGCTTCTAAAAATAAGTTCAGCTAAAAAAGAAAATGCCTGTAAAAACAGAATTACTTTCTTCATAATAACAAAAAAAATTTCACATCTTAAGGAAATTAATAAAATAAAATTGTTGCAAAATTTAACAATCACATTATATTAAATTTGTTTCATTGATTTTACAGAAAAATCAGCTTTTTTTCAGGCAAAGAAAGAGACAGAAACAAAACAAATTTGACTTATTTGTAAAGTCTATTTATTAAACAAAAGGTAAAGAGCAAAAAAGATGCTATATGTTTGACATAATTAATAAAAATTGCGATTTTTACTCCCTGGAGCAAATTTCAAAAAAGAACCTATTTACAAAAAACAGTATAACATGGTTAGTATGATGGTTAATACGGAGTATGTCTCCCGGACGATGCAATACAGGCCTTACAACGCCTACGCATGCTGAGTATCAAATTATCAATCTGATCTTGGGGAGAGAGAGAGAGAGAATATTACACCATTCATCAAGCAATGGCCTCCGAAGTTCCGGTAGACAGGTGGGAGGGGGTTGACGGGCTGCAGTTCGTCGGCCAAGCATATCCCACACATGCTCTATTGGATTCAAGTCCGGTGAGTATGCTGGCCAATCCATACGGGTGATATCCTCCGATTGAAGGCATTCGTCTACAGTGTTTGCACGGAGAGGATGGGCGTTGTCATCCAAAAACAGAAATTCAGCACCCATGGTGCCCCGAAACAAACGTACATGTTGTTCCAGAATGACATCCCGATAGATGTGGTCATCGTTACACTCTGAACATGCAGGTCAGTTCTGGAACCAAGAATAATTCCTCCCCAAACGAGCCATCCTGCACCACCGTAACGGTGTCGTTCAATGGTGTTCTCTTGGTGGAACGGGTACCTGGCGCTCTCCATATGAAAGTCCGGCGAGAATCAAACTGCAAACTAAACCTGGACTCGTCAAAAAATATCACACAAGACCACTGTTGTGGAGTCCACAATGCAGGGTCTCTACTCCAGGTTAATCGCAGGCGACAGTGAGTTGCGGTAAAGGGAACACATCTGACAGGCCTACGAGCATTTAGACCAATGCGCCCTAAGGGTCTGTACACGGTCTGCCTTGTAACTGTCGTACCGGTAGCTGAAGAGAGATGACGAGACAGGTCTGATGCTGTGCTCCGTCTGTTTCTTTTGGCAGTAACTGCCAAATACCGGTCCTCATTCGGCGTTGTAACTCGGGGGCGACCTGTGCTGTAACATCTGCTCACATTTCCATCATCTTGGAATCGTTGCCAAAGCCTGGAGATGACACTCTGGGGGATTCCAAGTTCCTCGGATACTTCCAGCTGGTACGTCCACATTCCAGTCGTCCGATAATTCTACCAAGTAAAAAATCATCCAAATGCTTCCTTTGTGCCATAACTATGCGGTTATTGCACTGAAAGGCTTTTAAAGCGCTTGTGAACAATTTTACTTCTTTGCCATTATTCCTTACATACCCCTCTCTTACACTCTCGTCATTTTGACGTACTATCCGCGCCATCTGGTGGTTTCCTGTAATTTACATATTCTTCTTCAAGATGTGTGTGATAATTCTACAGGTGAAATTTTTATTTTAGAGTTCAATTTCTGTGTGATTCTGAATTATCCTTAATTTATGGACAAGAGTGTAGTATACATATATTATAAAACAAGTAGTACTTATGGTATTGGATTATTTAATTGAAATCTTATTTTTAATTTATTACATGTATATCAACATATAGAAAAAATAAGATAAAAAAATTGCTTCTTACCCGACGATAGCAGGATGACTTCCATCGGGTTTAGTGTCATTTAGTGAAAAATACATTGGATGCTCATCACCACCTCTTATGAAAGTGCTTCCACAAAGACCTAGGAAAGCAAAAATTGTTTAAGGTGCCAAGATTGTTTAATTAAATTATGTTATGTTGTTTACTCTATATAAATATACCTTTCTGAAAAATTCCGCAAATTACCTTGAGAGGAACCAGAGTTTGTACTAGTGTTTATGGACAAAGGAACCACGGACATTTTAAAACCCAAAGAACCTTATGTTATCTTATCACAATATTACATTAGTAAGTATGTAATAGAAGAGAAATATCTTATCTGACCTTATCTAAAACAACAATAAAGATTCACTTGACTACAAAAGACGGCTTCGAAGCTTAAACATGCTCTGATGCGTTCTCCAAGACACCAATTCCATTTATACGACTCTTATAAAAAACTACGCAAGTTTCCTTCTAAAAAAATAATCCTCGTAGATTCTGATCAAAACAACTTACATCTTCAATTCCCTATTGCACCTCTTATAATCGAATCTCTCATCTTCTTCTTTTTTAATTCAGATATCTTTAAATATCTACAGTCATCAACATATCACTGTTCCTTCACAAGGTTAGGTTCTCAAATCAAGTAATCAACAGATTACCCCAGAGATTAATTGAGAATCCACCACAATCTATAGATGTATA
Source organism: Trichonephila clavata (assembly GCA_019973975.1). Classification (NCBI taxonomy): domain Eukaryota; kingdom Metazoa; phylum Arthropoda; class Arachnida; order Araneae; family Nephilidae; genus Trichonephila; species Trichonephila clavata. Next base: position 9,766 of record BMAO01039159.1, read on the forward strand.
GTAATAATATTAATTATTTTGTGACAGAAATGGTCAAAATGTATACTGTCATAGTACTGAATCTTATACATAACTTTACACCAAAAACTCTAAAAAAATTAAACTTTTTGGGATTTTCATTAGTTTTTTATAATTTATATATTTATTGACATAAAAATTGGAAGAAAGGATGCAGAAGACATTAATAAATTATTATTTACACCAATCTTCAAGCCTATTTCTTCGTGCAAGCCTGAGAAGATAGAGAAGAATGAAAGATGTCTATATTATATAACAAGAAAACGAAGATATGCTACTCCTGTCACTTGATTCCTTTGAGACAATTGGAAGATCGTTCTGATAAAGTAATTCGGTCTTACGGTCTTAAAAGTATAAAATAATTTATTCTTGTGCTTTTGTGTTTAGTTAATGTGACACTAAAAGTAATAAAAATGCAGATCTTTTTTTTTTGCGGAACTAGACTGCAAGACAAAATTTTCTGTGTGAGATTGCTTTATAATTCTGGTCTTAAATGCTATCTAAGTATGATTCTGGAAACTAATTTACTTTGTATAATAAGTCAAAAAGTCACCAGCTATAGAAATACGCCAAAAATTCTCACTAACCGGTAGCTTATCTACTAAAACAGAGGAAAAATACCGAAACACTTGTTAAAACAAGAATACTGAGAAGGAATATGTACATTTTTGGTGTAAATTACGCTTCTGAGGCATAGACATTGTCTTTTAAATTAAAGAGACTTGTTCAATGTATCTAAATTCAACACGAAGAAAAAGAAAAACTCATGTACAAGATGAATATGGCTAATTATTTTAAATTTAAACGAATTTTAAAGTTGTATGATTATATTGTTACAGTTAATAATGATGTTCTTATAAAAATTATAGTAAACAACATATTTTAAAACTAAGAAGAAAGCTTTAGAAATAAGCATCTGTTTAAAAAAATCAACACCATACGAAAGAAGGAAAGATTTAGATATTAAACACAAGTTCTAAGATTATTTTTTTCCTATGTAATTTTAAGGCTAACTTTAATAATACAGAGTGAAATATAAGTAATAAATTTCAGAGAAAGGCTGAAGAAATTATGCGTATCACTCTGCTTATTTCTGGCTTTACCGAATGCCCTACATTTCCTTAAAATAGCAAAATTTTTAAGCAGAACATATAAAAGTATAAAGAATAGATAATTATGTATTTGCAACCGTCTGCGTTAATAATAAGAAATTTGAAATGATTCGGAAATTAAATTTGTATATAAGTTACTTAAAACAAATTATGTAAAATAGGAAAATGGTGAGTGCTCTATTTTGGGTTTCAATTAAATTTAAGTAATTATTATAAGTATTAAAAACACATTAAAAATGGCAAGAATAGAACTGATTTGGTGTTATAGAAGGAAGTGAGAAACATTAACTGGAATGAAAGAAATTAAAATATCTCTATTTATATTCATTGTTAGAGTTTTATTATAAGGTTCTTTATTACAAAAAAATTAAACTGAAATATATTACGAATGTTAGATTTGTTATATTGAGAAAAGAATGATTAATATGAGTATCATAATAGAACTGTAAAATCAATTAAATTTTCAAGAACAGTAGCATTATACGAGGGTTGATCCAAAAATAAAAGGTTACAATCGAATAAAAAAATATTTGTTATTACTAGGCAGAAAATACAAAGGGGAATTTAGAGGCCATCATATTTCTACATAATCACCAAGTCTATTTAGGCATTTATCAGAACGCAAGACCAACTTGTTTAACCCGCCTTGGGAGAAATCATGTCCTATTCCACATTGATCCAGGTCTCGACGGATGTTTTCACAGAACTGTCTTGGAATATCGCAGCACATCAGAAACGATATGTTGCACGCTACCAGAGCTCAGTCCCAGCTCGGACGAGATTTCACGCAGAGTTACCTGTCGATCATTTTGAATCATTTCTTCAATTCGTGCCGTGTTGATTTCTGTCGTTGAAGAACTTGGCCCATAGCTCCCTGTCATATTGCGGTTTTCGACATCCTGTCTTCCTGATTGAAAGGAGTGACACAATTTCGCTACATTTTGTCTGATCATTGCAGATGCGGACACATTCTTTGCCCATACAAATTGAATCACAGCTTGCACTTCCAAACGAGATCTATTTCCTAGGAGTCTTGCCATTTCAATCACACTGAACCATCTGAGAACTTTCACTACCTACCCGCAAACCAGCTGTAGGACAAGTAGCGCAATCTGTCTCCCCTTTGGGGAGAAAATTTCTCCACAATATGTAGTTTTCAAATGCTGTGGCTTGTAATCTTTTTTTCTGATCAACTCTCGTATTATTTTGATTTAATATAAATATATATGTAGAAATTTCGAAATTACCGATAGAGATGTTAATATCAAGATAAAACTAATTCCTCAAGGTACAATGAGATGGATGGAAATTAATAAAACAAGTTCGAAAATTTGCTGCAGTGGCAACAAAACGAGGATCCAGGAACGATATTTAAGTTTGCTGTAAGAATAAAAATAGCCCACGAATCATTTATAACATAGTTTAAAAAAATATTACATACATTCTAATTAACATTACATTAATATTAACTTTCATTTTTTCATGAATCGATGCTAACTTCTGAATTTCTATCAGAAATGTTTGTGAAGAACTAACATTATTTTTCATTCTTCCAGAAGTTAGATAAAAACTAGATTTATTAGAACTCTTACCTTAACGTGAGAACGTTAATGCTCTTGCACTAATAAAAATATAAAAATAGCAGTTTCCAATCGAAAGTATTATCATTAAATATTCAAGACAATATTTTCATTTATATGATTTATTTTATAGATAAATCAGAGACACACTGTATTGTGTAATTATTATGTGTAAAAAAACCCACTGCTTTTTTTTTGTTCTTAATAAATTCTTTTATTTCCAATCATTTTATTTTTATTTTTCTGTTCTTATCCATTCTTGTTCTTTTATGATCTCCTTATGCATATTTTGCAACTAGAAGTATATTAAAATTCTGTACTTTTAGAAAAGAAATCACTAAACTGAAACAAACCTTTATCTTTCCAAAATTGACTTCTGTAATAGAGAACAACTTTCATTACAGTTCCCATTGGCATTCTTTGAATGAGCTGATTACGTACTGGAGGTAAAGGAGGGTTGAAGTGAATTTTCATTTGTACAATAGGAGGACAAGCTAGGATAATGTATTTCGACTGTATGGAACAAAAAAAAATAATGTATAACGATCAGACATGTTTGAAAATGATTTTCTACAGAACTTAATGAATTTTAAAGCAATATCTTAATATAATTTAGGATTTTACAAATGATTTCACAATTCGTAAAAAGAACAAATTTTCTTACTGCAATAATTGCAAGACTGTACATCACTGCTTCTCAAACTTTCAATACTTGCGACCCAATTTTCAATCATAATTTTCACGCGCCCCCTCCTTTTACAATAACAATGTATTGAATGTAATAATAATGTACTTGGACACTTAAGATACAATACGATCTTATTTATAAACCGTACACATTATCAAAATCAGTATTAAATTTTATATATGTTGCTTTTAAGTAATGGATATTTTAAGTGTTACTTTTCCTTTCTAATTTTTAAATAGGAAAAGATTTCTCAAAATCATTTTTAATTAAATTTAATATTAATTTCTTTAACCATCCATTTCTAAAATCTAATTCTACATTTTGAAAATACCACCTTTGTGAAAATGAATTTTCTGTTGCAGCTGCTTTAAAGACAAAGTATATATCTCAGCTAAACATAAAAAAAAGAAACTTAGAATACCAATATCTAATATTAAACCTTCCTTTGAAGAACTTTGTTCAGCAAGACAAGCCCATGGGAGTCACTAGTAATTATAAACGTGTTCTTAATTTAGTATGGATAAATTAACTATCAAATACAATGCGCAGTACTGATGCATTTATAAGTATAATATATCAGTGTAAATGTGTATTTTATTTTTTATTATTTCAGAATGTACATATTTCTCGTTTTTCTTCCTTTCAGTAAATTAATAATTTTTAAAATAACCTTTTATTTTTGACGTGCTCACCCGCCCCAACGTAGGGTTATCACGCCCCCCCCGAGGGGCGCGCTTCACAGTTTGAGAATCGTTGCTGTACATTATGTCATATCTGCATATCCATCATATGTGTCTAGGCTTTGGCCTACCATCATACACCACAATTACTCAATTAGTCAAAAGGCGGCAATCAGCCGAGTCGCTTTGTGCCTAGGTTTGTGAAATTGCGAGTCATGCACATTTATTTGTTATAGGTTACCGTTTGTGCGAGTATTTGACAACGCATACTATACTCTGTCTACTTAGAAGTGTAGTAGGGAGGGCCTATTTTCCATAGGATCCAGGGCCCCACGAATACTTAAAAGCAGGGACGTCTTAAGACTTCTTGAGACCCTGGCCCTCATCCAAATTTGTCCCCTCCTATGACTTTTGAAAGTAGACAGTAAATAGCATATGTTGTCAAATACTCGTAAAATGCTAACTCGAAACAAATAAATGTGTATCACTTACAAAGCACAAACCAGCTCGATCGGTTACTGCTTTCGACTAAATGAGTGTGTAATGATGAGTGCAGAACTAATTCTATACATAGATTATGGTCATCACTTAAGAATGCAGTCTTGGCATTGTTACCAGTTGACATATAGCTCGAAATTCAAAGAATATATCCGATAATAACATCTGAGAATTAAAATTATTTGTATCATGATCTTATTGAGAAAAGGCTCCCATCCAGGCCTAGGCCCAGTTGGCCCATGCCTCAAGGTATCCGACTACCCTAAAATTGCGAATTTTGCCAAAAAATGACAATTTTTCTTATGATTTTATTTTATAGACCATCTTATTAGCTTTATAAAAATACCAAGTTTATTATTTTCCGTTCACAAGAACAAAAACTAAAAATGTTTTAGTAAAAGCAGATGCCATTACTTTAAGCAAGATGCCATACTTTAAAATGCATTTTCTCGAAATGAGTTTTTTTTTAAAATACTCAAACGGGGACACAGTGATTGCTAAAAAAGTTTTGAAAATAATTTTTGTGTGTGTGTGTTCTCTATAATAGTAGAAGTGTTTTAACTTTCAGATTTATCAATCACTGTTTTATTACAAAATTTACTGTCCCTTATGTTAATATAATCACAGTTATTTTAAGCAATTTCTTATGAGTAAGATAAAGTGCTCTAGTTTTTCTAAAAACTAAAATTTCTCTCTTATCCTGAAGGTCATTTAAAAAATGAATTACATAGCAACACATCAGAATTGAAAAGACCAAAATTTGTTTATACTCTTTTGGTACAGAATGGGCTCCGTTTATGTTATTTTTTGTAAATTTTTACCCATTTTAGTTATAATAATTTCTTTTTATCTTTTTAATTTTAGAATATTTTTCTTAAAATGAACTAAGCAAATCTAAAAATCATACAAGTCCCCATATCGCCATTTTTTAAAAAAATGTAGTCGCAAGTAATCGGATATCATATGAAGTCACTGACTGTACATAAAAATTATTCCATTTATAGAAGTTTATATGTCATTCGATACAAATAATTTATTGTCTATTATCATTATTATGGTCTTCTAATATAGTTTTGTAAGGGAAGTACTTATCTATCTTCTTTCAACTTCAAATGAATTTCAAATTATAATTTTTTTTTATAAATAATCAAAATTAATCTCAATATTTTTACCTTGTACTCTTTCCCACTTAATGTTTTCACTTGAATATTATCTTTGGCTGTTTGATTTATTGAAACAACAGGACTGTTCAAGATAACTGTGGAATCTGTAAGAATTTTTTACAGGAATTAATTCTTATATATTCTATTAAAATTGTGCGTGTGTTTAAAATAACAATCCATGCAAATTATTTTAAGAGTTTTTTTTTCAAAATTATTCATATGAGGCGTACAAAAAATAGTCAAAAGGCTGAAGGATCAGTAAAATCACTTGAATTATAGGAAGGACATAATAAATATTAGGCTTTTTTTTATATGAAACTTACCTCCTAAAATTTTCGCGATTTTTTCACATATTTGTTGCGATTCTCCTTTAAATTTTCTTTCCTGTAGAATTAAATGAACTTTATTTCATAAACCTATTTTTAAACTGCAAAGTATTTCTATTGCTACCTTATATAAATGTGAGACAGCCCTTTTTCTTTTAAGGAAGTTAGTTTTTCATTTGTATATAAAATTTTGTGTAAATTTATTATAAACTATTATTGATATTAATATTTCATCATATATTAATCATCGGTATTTTTTAAAAGATCTTTTATTATTATATTAATGACAAGGAAATATTCACATTATAAGAATTTAAATCTTAGATTGTGAGTTTGTTCTTATTTTTATTGCTTAATATAATTTTGTTCTGTTTTGTGCATTCTACAGATTACGAAATGAAGTAAATTACGTCTTCCAGTTTTTGTACACAAAATTCCTAAGGAATGGCTAAGAGAAGAGACTAAAAGAGAGAGTGTTAGGATCAATTATGTCTATAAAATGTGAGTAGGTGATATAATTGAGCTTCACTTTATCGCGTAACTAATCCTGAATTTAATTTGATACACTTTGAAGCCGAATTCAGATCCAGAGAGATTTAAGTTAAACATTTTTACTTGCATCTTGTTTACTCCACTTCTCCTAGTGCAATTTTATTCAGAAGGGCTTTACTTTTGTTGTATTTCTCAAGCTGAGGGTTTGTAAACAAGTTTGTTTTCAGGAAAATTAGTAATTAGTTATTATTTCTTAGAAACTGGTAAGATATAAGTGGACTGATTTCTAGGAGTAGATCCTGAGAGAGTTGAGAGTTATATTAACGTCACACTATAAAGCAACTCGAATGATATTCGCGATAGGTATCGTAATTTTGTATCTGAGTCGAGGAGGAGGTCACCTGGGCTGGCACCTCCTTCTCCTAACTATCGCACCAACCCAATGAAAAGACAGTGAGCCTCGACGGATTTAACATACCCTCAACACGACGAGTCTTCAGTGGCATTAGGCTCAAACTCATGACAAGCCAGTCATGAGCTCTTAACAGTGGCGTAACGTACACCCCCACATCGTGGAGGGGGCCCAGGGTTCTAGGTGGCCCAAATCCTGACTGACGCCAAGTACGTACCTTTTGTACGATCCGGCTTGGGACCCCAAACTTGACTTTACGGGGCTTAAATTCTTCGTTACGCTACTGGCTTTTAACTATAAATACTAGGCTACTGCAGCTACAGGAGTACATCGAAGAGCATACGTGGGTCTGATATTTTGAGTATTAGAAATTATATCATGGAATGTGTTACCTAATGCCCATAAATTTTATCTCAAATAAAATCCTGGATTTATATAACAGTTAAGTTCCACTTTTTTGTTAAGAAATAATGCCTTTGTTATTTAATCAAACTCAACACATAAACATAGAAAAATTATTTTATTTTTTTAAACAAAGTTTTTATTATTTTAAACAAAAATTTTGATGTGTTTTTAAGTTATAGTTTTTTCTTTGTTGATTGTGACATCAGATTTTGTTTAAAATTTGCTTTACATCAATTTGGAATGAACCATTAAGTGACTTGTTTTGAACTCGTTGTGTGTGTTTTCTGCCTAGTTAAACTGAAATACATTTCCCCGAACAAAGAACTATACAAAATCTAATAAACTGTTTAAATTATGATTCATATGCGTTATTGTAATATTAAAAATGTAACAGTTATTTATTTTTTTTTTTTAAAAAAAAGGATAGACTTTTTACCTGAGCTCCATTCGTTATAGTGCCCATTCTTGAAGATCCTCCGCATTGCCTCACGTACCACAGAAACCCAAGTAAAGACGCTTCACAGGGATTAGACGTAATAAAGGAACCCACTACATTTGTAACTAGTTCCGCTGCTGCTCTAAATTACATACAAATAGTTTCATGGATTGATTGAAATAAATAAGAAATAATTGTAATTTTTTTGATTGTACACATTTTCAGTTCTTATATAAACAAAAACAACCTCTACTTTGCAGAAATTTTTTTTGAAACAAATTCCTTTAGTGAAACATCTGAACCGCAAAAATTTTTGTGAAATTCATATTTTATAAAAATAGACGGTTTACTTCGGTAAATAAATTTAATATGATTATTAAAAATTAGCTTAGGAAGATCATGAACCAATACCGAATAAAAAATTATTGCTTGTAAGAATCATTCTCAGAACAGTTAAGGAATAATATGGGAAACTGTATTTTTTCATATATTAGGGATTATTAATTTAAACGTTAGTTGAAAATTTTCAAAATTACATTGCTGAATACTCGTTTTGAAATTTAGCTTTTATTTCTATGATAGTCTTCTATCTGGATAGATCTATGTAGTCTTCTATCATAATCTATGATAGTCTATGATAGTCTATTGTCATAGTCTATGATAAACTTTGATAGAAATCTGTAAAATTAGTGTAAAAACTTAGGTATATTTTTATTATTTATTAAAATTCTTACAATGATATGGGAATTTCATTATCACAATATTTTCAGCATAACACTGATTTTTAAAGTGTTAATTATGGCCTTTTGTTCACATAAATAACACCATGCTAGATTAAGGGTGGGCAACTTGTTTTGACTCGTAGATCGCATTGTGGGACAGGAGGGCCACACTTTTTAAAAACGATTCCATTCATTATTAAAAAATAACAAATATATGTTAAATAAAATACTGGCAGTTTTATTCGATTTCTTTATTCTGCTAATTTTACATAGTCTGAAGTTGCAAAAACATATAATTTTAGAATCAGTGACAAATGTACCTTATCTTACTTCTCTACATTTTTTTTAAAATCAGGAGTGAGATTGCTTGTTGCGAAATTCTCATCACAGCCTTCATTTTTACATTTTTTTCACAGCCTGCAGGCCTGCATCCTGCCTTGGCGATTATTCAGGCAAGAAAAACTTTGCTCAAAAATATATGTCGACCCAAATATAAAGAATAGTTTTCCAGAAAATTTCTTTATACATGGAAATTTTTCAACTGACAAAGATTTGTAAAAGTCATTGTCATAGCATTAAACATTTTCTTTACACTGTGATCTGACTTCAAGTCAACAAGTTCAATCTGTTGCTCTTCTGGTGCTGTATAAATATCAGCAGTAATGGAACAGCAGAACAAATTGAATTTAGTTTCAATTTTCTTTAAATCCTGAAATCTTCTGTGGCCGCGATGGCCGAGTGGTCTAGGCATCGGATCATGGCTAGCGTGTCATGAGTTCGATCCTAGTACCACTAAAGATCCGCCGTGTAGGGGCGCGATGCACGTTAAATCTGTCGAGAGCTCAAACGTCCTCCCGTTGGTGTGGTGTGGTAGATAGGAGAGGGGGTGCCAGCTCGGGTGTCGTCCGCGTCACTTGACCATGGTTCAAAATTACGCGGACCGTCGCCAAAAGCCCTCGTGTTGCTAATCAGTGCGACGTTAATATTCTCTCTCCCCTGAAATCTTCTTGTGACCTCGTCCTCCAAACTTTGCGGATGATCTCTAAGAAAGAAACACTTTCAAGTATTTTGTTTTCTTATAGTAAAAAATAAAAGACGAATCTTTGATCCCAAACCGTAAAGAAATCTCTGTTCAAAGTGAATTTTTTGACTGTTTTGGCGACCCACGGCTAGCTAGTTGCCCACCCCTGTGCTAGTTGAAATTATTTGTAGATATACATATTTATGACTGGGAGAGAAACTTTGCAACTCGTATAAAAAGTATATATATTTTATTGGGGGAATTGATTGATCGTGCGAACGTCACAATCTGAAGTTAAACGAAGACTATTGGCGGAATGCCCAAGGGAACCCAGCTCACCCCAAAGAGCTACAAACTGTCCTTCTGGTAAGCAAACACCCCACACTCAGCCTTCATTGAGCAATTTTTATTTTATTTCAAACAGGAGAAGCCAAGTTTTAACAGAATTTGTTTAAATAGTAATGGCACGGTTCAAAATACAAAAGAATGTCTACTGGTGAACGGATCTCGTAATTTTGTACCGCAGTCAAGGGATGAAAAAGACATCTGCACATGAACCCTCCACACCACATCAACATGAGGACTTTGAGCCCCGACAGATTAAACGTGCGTCAGCCCCTCTATATGGGGTCTTCAGAGGCACCAGAATTCATCCCACAATTGGACAAAAATAAATTAATCACAAATTCTTGACCATGACCACCTTTCGGCTACCGTCGCCACTTCTTTGTTTGCTTGGAAAGCTGTACAAAAATGAAATTTTTTGAATTTATACAATTATTAGCCGACCTTCAAAAATTAGGATATGATATTCATAACAAAAATATAGAATGTTACAACTGATTTTAAAACTAAAAATTAAGGGTAAAATAATTTTTAGTCCAGAGTTGATGAAAAGATGATTAGTGAAAGATTTATGATTTCTTAAGACAGAATTTTTAAAATGATTAAGATTTCAGCTACCACACCTTATCAACTAACGCCCCGAAAGTTTCACCCTACTTTCCGACAAAGAGGCTGGTTAATACATACCACTGAGAATAATCATATGTCATGTTCAACATTTTATAAAGCATAAACATTTAAACTGATTTGAAGACTTGACATACAAGAAGCTATTAGATCCCCAAACATCATAAACACTCCATCATTGTAGGTGTTACATTTATCTCTGTAGGAAGAAAGTGGTCTAGAGACATATAGCTGAATAATAAATTCAGATATCATTATCATTTTAACCATAGAGAATCAACAGTAAATACTGTGCTACTTGATTTTGAAGTAGCATGACTAGAAGGACCAGAGAGATGGACATGTCCACGGACGTTGTAAGAACAGTTGTTCTAATGAAATACAGCGAATTATAATTTGCATTGAAAATATTGAGTGTAACAGCATTACTGCATTTGATTTGTAAGAATAATTTACACTGGTATGCAAAGCGTAAGCAACAGATGTTTTTTTTTTTTTGCCATAATTCTAGGAAAAATCCTCTGGGAGACCTAAAATTTAGAAACGAGAGACAAAATTTTGTTTTTAAACGATGACGAAAGTATAATTGCGCAAAACTGAACACAATGCATATAGTATGGAATAAAGCAAAAAGGATTTGTTTAACTCTTAGCATCATTACACATGATTGACTGTCCAAGAGGAAGAACAACAAGCAGATGTTTCTTAGTATGTGATACGACCTCCCCTTACTATAATGGTTGCTCCGCACCGTCTCTCCATACTCAGCATCATATTGTCCATCAGTTTTTGAGATCAGAGAGCTTATTCCTCAATCAGCATCTGTTTCAGTTGTTGCGTGTTTTCCGGAGATGTAATTAATCGTGCCCAAAACATCCATGGGATTTAAATCAAGGGAGAACTCTGGCCAGTCCATTCGAGTAATATCTTCCCTTTCCAGTAGCTACTGAACATCAGCAGTCCGGTGTGGCCGTGCATTGTCATCCATAAAAATGAAGTCTGGTCCAGTAGCACCCCGGAACAGAAGCACATAGAGAAGGAAGACTTCCTTACACTAGCCATCTCCGGTTACAGATCCTCTGTCGAATACGTGGAGCTCAACCCACCCGTTCAGCATAATGCCTCCCCAGACGATAAATCCAGCACCACCGTAACTGTCTTTTCCCGCGATGTTACTGGAATGAAACCATGTCCTGGCCTCTCTTCAAATCAACTGGCGTTGAGAATCGCTTGTGGTGTTGAAATGACTGTCATCCGTAAAGAGGACACGACACAAGTGATAATATGTCCAGTTTTTGTTCTCCTTACACCACTGTAAACGGTGTCACCGAGTCCCAACTTTCAAATGGATGAAGCATGTAGAACGGTGGACGAATAGGCCATCTTTGCCAAGGTGTCTGGCTACAGTAAACCACGACACTTGTGACCCTTTTGCTGTACACAGTTGCTCGACAATGACGCTGGATTACTGGTATCGGGCTCTTTTCGCTTGCAGGATTACATATCGGTCTTCCACTACAGTTGTTTTTCTAGCCCCCCCCACCACCAACCTTTCTAACAGCAATACCTATGGTTTGGAAGGCTTTTCAAGTGCACGAAATGACACTTTTGTTGATTCCGAACTGTTCAGCAACACTGGTCAAACTACGCCCCTCCTCCAGCTTTCTGATCCTTCTTCCACATGGGAAATCGTCCAGAAGATTTCTTTTATCCATATTTAACGAAAGAACTCACTTGCACTTGCAGCGAATGTCTTCAATATCGCCCTCGTTCTTCCTTGACGTTCCTGACATTTGTATACGCATCGCCTTTCTACAGAATTGTTTCTTCATTGTACTAATCGTAATAATCCTTCTTCTGCAATTGCTTGGCTATTTGCTTAAAATTTACATTGTTGCTTAAATTTTGCTCACCAGTGTACATTGCGAAAACTACTTCATAAATAAAGTGTAGTACATAGTATTCCAGTGTCTATTTATTAACGCAACAGGCTCAACCAGAGATGGGCTTATGAAAGACCCAACCAAAATGTTCTAATTATTATTTTTATATTTTGAAAGAGACGTACTTGATTGACCCTTATTCAATAAATTGATAGGTATTTTTATGATTAACTGCATGAAACTGTTTACAAAATTTTATAAAAATTACACAGTTGCAGAAATTGTTATTGCAACGCATTGGCAACGTTTTTTTTTATCACACTCTGAAACATTTCCATTACTTTGTCCAACAATGCTTTACTAGGAAGTCTTTGATTGTAATAGCATCCCATTTCTCTGCATCTGGAGCATTCCATGGGGCATCAACAGGAACCTAAATAAAAGTTATATATACTGCTTGAAACTATTAAATCATGTAGTAAATTAAACAGAAGTAACAATGAATAAAATGTTGAAAGGAAGGTGTTTGAAAAGTAACTGCGGAACACTGCATTATGTGTGTACATATATATTTTTCAGTTCACTAGAAGTCTCTTGTTTTCATTGATAAATAAACAGTTATAGATATTATACTGTAATTATGTTCACACGGGATGAGAGCTACCAATATATCTTAAATGATGTTTTTTTTTATTAAATAACGTAATTTTATCTAAAATTTAAAATTTGGAGTGCCTTTTAATCTCTTAAGAATGGGTCAAGCTTGACCAAAGGTAATACATTCTTTAGAATTACACAACTATTATATTCTCTTTCTGTAAAAGGGAGTAAAATACAAAAAGCTTTTTCATTAATGAATGCACATTATTATTACACGTCATTAATTATTTTTTAAAATTATGACTTCAAATCATATGGATTTAAAAGAAAAAAAATTATTTTATATAAATTTCCATACTGTGTGATCTCTCATTTTCTTTCAATCAGTTTTAATGCATACGTTTTTGTATTTCTCCTTATTAATAGATTTAAAGTACACTGGTATCCAAAAGTTAAGCATAATTGATAATTATGTGAATAAAGAAGAAACTGTAAATCAGAATGGCGGGAAACGTGATATGCGAGAGTAAAATGGTTATAAAATAAGGAAGCAAATCTAAAGATTGATAATAATTAATTTTATTATCCAAAGTAGCAGTTTGAAACAAAACTGAGCATAGTAAGGATTCACACTTTAAAGAAAAAATGAAAGAAAACATAAAATAAAATACCGATGCTGCAGTTTAATAAGGCTTGTGGTCACCTCTGACAGCCAGGCACGCTGCACAGCGATTTACCATACTTGCTATGAGATGATGAATGAGTTGTGGGCTCAAACGGTTCCAAGCTTCTTGGAGAACTCTCTTCAGTTCTGTAACGGAGCTTGGTGGGTGCGAAAGGGCTGCAATTTGTCTCTCGAGCATATCCCATACATGCTCGATAGGATTTAAATCAGGGGAGTTCGCAGGCCACGACATGCACTGGATGTTTTCCGTTTCAAGGAAGTCATCAATCAGCACCGCTCGGTGACATGGCGCATTATCATCCATGAATATGAAGTCAGGACCGATAGCACCTCGTAACAAGCGAACATAAGGCTCAAGAACTTCGTCTCTGTATCTTTGAGCAGTCACAGACCCCGTGTCAAAGAAATGGAGGTCTGTGCGGCCGTCCATCATGATGCCTGCCCATACCATTATTCCCCTTGATGGAAAATGATGTCTTTCCGTTATGTTTCTTGGTTCAAAACGTGTTCCATGTTCTCTCCGTATCGTTACCCGCCGAGAATCATTACTCAGACTGAACCGGGACTCGTCACTGAACATCACATTGGCCCACTCTCCCACACTCCAATGTTGATATTTCAAACTCCAGTTCAAACGAGCGCGTTTATGCGCAGACGTAAGGGGAACGCAAACTGCTGGTCTTCTGGCATACAGGCCAGCATGATTGAGTCTCCTGTAAACAGTTTGTCTCGAAATTCGTATTCCTGTGGTGACTGTGAGGCCCGAACCTAGTTCTCTGGCAGTACTGCCCCTCTGACGTCGCGCACTTATTACCAGATATCGGTCTTGGCGAGGAGTTGTGACTCTTGGTCGACCTGATACTGGTTGTCGGGTAACATCTCCCATTCTTTGAAACCTCTGCCACAGTCTTGAGATCACAGACTGATCCACATTCAGAATTCGAGACACTTCGGTTTGTGATCGTGAGGATTCCAACATTTCAACAATTCTTCCTTTCGTAAGCATGTCAAATTGACGCGTTTGAGCCATCATTCACCTTGTTTGATGGTTAACAACGTTCCTTCACACAGCAGTTGCACGAAACTTGTCTGAAATGCCTATGATGCGTGAATCGGTTTCTCCGCGTTCCGACATGCGCCGGTGTTTTGCGCAGGACGTAGTCAACTGAAAAGTTGTGCATAAACCCAATGTTTCTTCTTCACCCAATTAATATCCGCAAGAAATTTGGAATAATTTTACAAATATTTACTCCATGTTTTTCACATTTTACGATTTATGCTTAACTTTTGGACACCAGTGTATATCTGCTAATGTACAGATTCCTTTTACATATGTTACTGCAGACAGAGAAGCAAAATTTATTGTTTTTTTTTTCATGAAAATCACTGATAATTTTTTAAACATCCGTTACAAAATAGTTTTTCCCGACAGATGATGAAACATCCAGACGTCTTTGTCTCTACGAAAAGAATGGAAATTTTTATTGTTTTATATTTCTATCGTAGATAAATCTCCTTTCACATGCATGAATTACAAAATAACATGTAAACAAAATCTTCAACACAATATATAATTAAACAACGTATAGTTACTGAAATTGTTTGATAGTAATATTTTATAAGTAAGCTATAAATCATACAAATCATAGGATATCAATCTGGTATAAGTTTTTTACTAATATATAGATATATGTTTTTTACTAATATATATAAGTTTTTTACTATTAAAAGGTTATATAGCTACACCAAAATTCTCTAGATATCAGATTTAAAAATAACAGTTAAAGTTATTTATATATCCTGAACGCTTACAAAATCACACTTATAAGACATTAAGATTTAATTTACAATAATTGGTAATGTAGGAATGACCTTTTTAAAAAATAAAAATTATTCAAATATTATAAATGGTCTGTACGAAGTTTTTCCTTCATCTAATAATTTTTATTTCTTTTGTACACATGCAGTTTTTCAAGCCAAACATATTACAAACTAAACACGGATTTTCCAATAACAGATTCGATAAAGGGATAGTTAAATCAATTGAAAATCTTCCAATTTCGGTAAAGTATTTACTAAAAAATATTATTTACATACTGATATAATTTATATGCTTTATTATATATAAACTATACAAATATTTGATTAATATTTCCCTCAAGTAAATAAAATGTTTTTAGAGCTTAAAACTGATTTGAAAATTTGTGAAGAAGAAAAGGAAGCAATGGGACAAAATGTGGAGAAAAATGTAATTTTACGATTTCAAGTTAATGACTGTTTATCGAAATCAATGCTGAGGAACACTACACAGTAAACAATAAAGAATTTTTCGTAATATCTAAAATATTTCCTGTGAAACATTTCCCAATATACTTAGGGGAAATATATTCATCAATTCAAGAAGCTTTTTTTTTAATAATTTTTATAATAAAATTATATTAACACAGCTTTATGGATGAACACACTGCAGTTAAATTTCAGATAAAAATTCATATTCATAAATCTCTATTCAAAGTATGAAGTACGCCAACCAGTGATAACAAACCTTATCTGTTAACCAATGATATTTTTAATACAAGCTTGTGTTAATCAATATATGCAAAAAAATTACCTTTTCACCCATTTTATCTATGAGATTTTGCAAATTGTTGAGATCCAAATCAACAATAGGGTTTGTATGGAGTGGAACAAGTTCGCCAGGTAAAAATTTTCTACGCCCCTGCAATATGACAAAATTTCATATATAAATGTAACTCATATTTTTACCGAAATTGTTATATTTTCTTTATGTTAAGTATTGTATGTCCGATATTCCATAAAACAGTGATGAATGTTAAAAAATTTTCTTGTAAAGTTAACTCATTTAGAAATATTCTTTTCTTGAAAGTATTTTTGTTCTATAATGGAAAATGCATTCGACTATTCATAAGCTGAGCTACACTACTGGTCATTGAAATTCCAACACCTTGAAGGAGGGATGATATAAATTTCTAATTCGTATGGGAAAAAAAGAAGATTCTTGGGAATGCGGATTTCTTT
Source organism: Trichonephila clavata (assembly GCA_019973975.1). NCBI lineage: Eukaryota > Metazoa > Arthropoda > Arachnida > Araneae > Nephilidae > Trichonephila > Trichonephila clavata. The sequence goes on from BMAO01039159.1 coordinate 26,498, forward strand.
TTAGCATTATTATATGCTCTAATCAGCATTTAAGAGCAATGGAACACCGAAAGGCAGATAAAAGGCATTTCAAACTTAGAGCAAAAGTTATGTAACTAGTTTCTCAATTGGACATCGCATATGAACGTTGGTTGTGTTTGTGAGAAGATAGCGTTATGCTTCGTTTAAGAAGATCAAGTGGCTACAAGCCCGTATAGAATTAAGGCGGAAGGATCGTGGACTATTTAAAGAGAAGTTAAACTTTCCACTATATTGCTACTCGCATTAGGTAATTTCCACCTTCTGTCATTCAAATAGGGATCAATGGATTGAAGAGGGTCATACTAAACTTCGTGCAGTTTCTCAGTGGCTTCCAGTGACAAACGCTCAAGTGGACAAGTATGCTATCAGGAAAGACTTGAAGGATTGTTCAACTACAACACGCAAGTGGGCTGGTCTGAAGCACAAAAACTACAGTACAACGACATCTAGATTATGGCTACCATTATTACCAACAAATGGGTTATTTGCATGGCCACTATTATTGGTGCATAACGACGGTGGTGCGCCTACCAACAAAACTGGATACAGGAGTGGCACCACGTTGGCCCCCAGCTATGTGTTCAGCACCATGCACGAAGAATTTATGTCTGAAGGCACCGAAGAGAACGTACGAGCCTGCTTGCATTCTTTAACATCATACGGGTGCTGAACCTGATGTGATGGTACGGGTAACTCTTGGGTATATAGTACGAATACCTATTGTTTGCGTCGTCGGTAACCTGAGCAGGCAGCACTACATGCCTTAGCCTTAAGGCCTATGGCTATGTTCTATCTTCGAAGCCTCGAAGATGTTATTTTTCAATAAGATATTGCAAGACCGTACGTTGCCAACGATATCTTAATCTATTCAAGCAGAAGAGGTTTGTCTTCTACATTGACCAGCACGTTCTCCAGATCTCTCACCCATCGAAAATATCTGATCATGAGTTGTAGAGAGACGGGACCGTCATCACTCTTCAGCCACTGCTATTAATGAAGTGTTGTACAGACTTGTGAAACACCATGGAATAACTAGCCGTATTTGTCATCTAATTGACAAGATGCCTAACCGGAGGTTATAGCAGTTTCAGCTGCCGGGGGGTAAAACTGGGTGTTCTGATTTTGGACCGTGAATACCCGTAAATTACGTAAAATTCAATCATGTTCCCTTCCTACTATACTCCATACGTATAATTCATAGTTTGCTTCCCTTTCTGCTGCTACAAATTTAATGGCCAGTAGTGACGTAACATTTCTTTTGTTATTTCCTAACTAAACACTCTATCATTAGTGAGCACAAGTTGTTTTTTAACCTCAAAATTTATAAACATTTCTGTTATATAGATGTTCAGCTTGCAAGTAAGAACATTCTAATTTTTGTCATAGCCTGAAATGCGATGTTAAGCAAAATTTGACAATGCATAATGAATAGTTAAAATTATTTCATTAGATTGCATTATATATGTATATTTGAACTTAAATTCCACGCAACTGCACTCTTAAGGAAGTGAAAGAGGTTGTCGCCATCAATTTCGACAAATATGGCACTGTTCTAAAGCTATTGGCAATTAGAACAAAAGTCCCAAAGAAACTATCCTTCAGAAATTAGCCATTTTCCCGATATAGGCAAATATAGGCGAATTTATATCGCCACGTGAATGTATTTATTTATGGTGTCATAGAATTGATGCGAAAAAACAACCAAAAAATTGCAAATAAAAAAACGACAGCTATTGACAATCGTATAGAATAATTGGTACAAATTGCTGTAATGTCAGGAACTAACTCTTCAAATGTTTCTACGGGACGAAGAAGGGTTACAGGCATTAAGGTGGACAGAAGAATTATTTTCTTTTATGGCGATTATATTGTGGGATAGTCACTTTTCAACTAGCCAAGTCCAAAAAGGCAACAAAAAAAATTTATAATTAATTTTAATGATGCACCATCACGAATTAAAATATTTGTGGCAAATGCAATCCATGATAATATTTTATTTACATGCAACTATCAAAATACAGAGCATGTTTTTTTTTTCTGAAGATGGCAATATTTTTTATGAATGAATATTTTTTTATATTGCATTAGTAGGATTTTCTTGGTTTAAAATAATTATGGTACTTGTTATTAGCTGTACGATTCTGTACTCGGAAACCACAGGAATAGAAGCTTCTCCTACAAATATTTAATTTTTATGTCACCGTTTCAGCAACTTTGTTTGGTGTTATGTAGCGATGTCTCATATTCCTGTAACAGTACATTAAGACATCTTCGTGAGGAGGAAGTTTATTTTACAAAAATCCATTTGATTGTCAATTGTTGAGAATCCAAGTATTTTCTAAAATAAATCCTACTCTACTTAGCAGTGGCGCACACAGGAATTTTTCTAGGATCGAATGTCCACCATTCTCGTATCATGCTTCAATACACCGTTCAACATATTCTTTTGATTTTGTCGATTTTCGGGAACAAAAAACATTAAAAAAATAATTATTGATTGAATAATTAGTATTATATAATTAATAAAATTAATTATTAACCGCTTGCCTGATTATCCCGAGTTATCTCGGGTTCATATATATTGCAGTTAATTACTATCCCGATAAAACTCGGGCGAAGCATAATTTGTCAGTACGATTTGTTTTATCATGGTTTTAATCGGCCTGGAAGAAATGAAAGGAAATATTCAGCTTTGTTGTAAGTTTGCCAAGTTTGTGGGTTTCGCGGCTCTTTTGGCGGGACTGGCACGAATTTTCACTATTGTATTGTATGCGTTAGCTTGTGGATTATTAATGTATAAAGAAAAATGGTTTCGTTGAAAAAAAGTTAAATAATGGCAATGACGCAAGATAGCGAAAGCGATGATTTTTCAGATAGTGATTATGAAGAGGTGGACATAGAAAGTAGTGGAAGTGATTCTTCTGCCTTACTGACAGTGTCCTCCCATAAAAGAGATTCCAGAGGTAAGCCAGTAAAAAAAGAGACCAGATACCAGCGTATAGAATGTCAGATATCACTTTATGTTGTCCTTTGCTTCAAAAAAACTTCCTACAAAGACTAACATTTAACTTCTTTCCATTTGCCCGAGATAACTTGGGATACAAAACTAATATTAAAACTAAATGCTTTTACACCTGTAAAAAATTGAAAATTCAACTTAAAACCTATATTTTGTTTTGTTTTATTTCTTGTATTTAATAATAAAATTTAAAAAAATATAATGATTTTTTGCAATTTTTTTCAAAAAAATTTGTAAGGGAAGCGGTTAATAACAAATAATTAAATTTTACATACTTTTTCATGGAATTTTAATTAATAGAAAAAATTTAAGGACCCCCCCTTGTGTGGGCGACTGATACGTACCCCATTTCTGTAACTTTAATACTCAATATTCACAAAGCATATGAAAACAAAAGTGCGAATTTTACCGAGAAATTAATTAATTGTCACATTATCGTTTATTGCTTATTGACTGAAAGACTAAATAACCTGGTGGAAGGGAAGGTATGTTTCCGTTTTCATTGCATTCCGAATTTATCACATGTATAAATTATACATGTAAAGGAAAATCACGGTATCAAAAACGTGAGCTGTTCGTGATATTTTGGATTTCAATTCTGTCTCTGTTATGTCCCAATTTGCTCACAAATTTAACTTTAAAGAGTATTCTTTTCAACCATAAAATGCGAAAATGAAAAATAAATTTCCTGTTTGTTAAGGTTTGCTCATTAAAGTAAAAAGGGTAAATTTGAAAAAAAAATACAAAAATACTGCTAATTTTAAGTTCAGCAAGTTTTAAATATTTTTTTACATCTCATTTGCTTCATATTCGTAACTTCACATTGAGAACAATGGGATTAAAACATTACTAAGTTTAATAATTGCAAAAAATTCGTAAGAAAATATAGAAATTTCTCCATTTTTCAAATTTTAAGTATGATGCACGAGCAGAAAATATTTTTTATTTAAAAAAAAATTAATTATTCCAATCCAAAATATATTATTCTGAAACTTTCGCGTAGTTACCTATCGTCCAATTTTGGAGAGCAATAGATGTGGAAAAAGAAATCAATCTATGATTATTTGCAACAGCAGGAACATGTATAAAAAAATCAGCCCTTCTGGTCTATAGATAAAGGAATTTGCCAATAACTTAAAACGTGCTCAATTTCGACGGGTAGTTCCATTGGAATTCTTCTTCCACTCTTCAATACCTTTCCAAGGGTACCTTATTAATCAAAATTGGCAAGGAACTCTATTTACACTTGCCTAGAGAGTCAAAAGTATCTTTTCCTAACCCCCTAATGTGTATCACTGTTCAGTCAATTATTATCATAATGAATTCTATTATTAAAAGAATATTAGATCAATTTAGGCTACTTCTCATTTCTTCTTAGATGTATATACATTATGCTATAAATTTATTCTTTCAGTCGGAATATGAATATCAGGGAATATAAATCTAATCTTTGTAATCAAATAGTAAGGGTTTCTAAAATTGCTGTAACTAATTATTGAATTTTTAAAATGTATTATATAAAAAATGTTGAACAATATTTGTGGTATATTACACACACACTTTATGACATAAAAATCACGTGACATGTCAAGGAGTTATTCAAACGGGACTAGAAAATTGGTAAATGTGATGCACAAGTATTGAAAATGAAACGCAAACAGCATCTTAAGATTTGAGCGCTTTATTCAGAAATTACATTGCAAGAGGAAAAAAAATGTGTTAGACCCACCTGTGTGCTGTCGTAATGCAACTGTTATTCAGATGGTCATTGATACGTATTGTTGACAAGCGTCCTTCTTTGGGATTATTTGCATTACACACTCCCATTTGCGAGTTAGATCACGGCAATCCTGGAACAGTCGGAGACGTCTGTTCTCCAGAGCCCAAACGTATTTTGTTGGGAGAAATCTGACGATGATTCCACCAAAGAAGTGTTGGAGAAGCCCAAAGATGTGGCATGTTGTGTATAGCAGAGCAATATTTTGTTGAACTTTAAGCCCAGGGGTTCGTGGAACATGAAAAAACTCTAAGAGGGTGTGTAGAGTCTTGTCGCCATCGAAGGCATTCACCGAAGAGCATTTTATTATGACCACCCTTCACAGAGCTCAATTGGAGACAAAACTATGGCACATGCGTGGTTGATGCTGAAGTATGTTTTAATGCTGAGCATTTTTTTCAAGTTGGTATTTCAGGAATTTTGAAATAAATATTCGAATGATGAAATTTAAGACAATTATATGAACATTTCCAATGTTTTCTTTGCAGGGAGAGCATCTATAAACTTACAAAGAAATATATATTGAAATATGTGTTTGTGTGTATACTTGAGTGAAATGTGACAACCATCGCAGTACATAAAATAAAACGCCTTACCTTCGGCAGAGAGGAAAAAGTAATGAACTTTGTTATATTTCAGCGGTCGCTCAATATATTAGCATATTCAACACAGTATGTAAAGAGTCCACGCACTATCTTTCCACACGTAAAGTGTTTAGCTAAATAATAAAAAAAAATCAACTAATTTATCAGAATTTGATAAAGATCAAATCGTTATGGTGTCTGAGAATGTCGATTTCAGAAACGGTGCCTTTGGTGGGCTGCTCATGTGCATTTGTTGTGAGTAATTATAAAAAGTTGTGTATGGATGGGGTAAAACAAGCCACCGACCAGTGGTTCATCGGCCAGGGCAGAAGAGAGCAGTGAAACTCTTCTCCACCTGTGAAAAACCAAATTTAAGCTTCCGCGTTACCAGATACTTCAGATTACCAGTCACCACTTTGTCAAATTAAAGCCTCGCCACGTAAAAATAATGGAAAGCATGAAGAAATGCATAAGCATCCAGTTCTGAAGTCAGTGGCGTAACGCACACCCCCGCATCGTGCGTTGGGTCCAGGATTCTAGGGGGCCCAAAGGTTATAGTTTTGCAATCCTTTGTAGGATCCGGCTTGGGGCTCAAACCTGACTTTGCAGTGAGGGGACGAAAGGTGAGGTTACACGAAAAGACTTCTCTTGAGTGAATGGGTACTTATTAACACCATACTATAAATCAACATGAGACCTATTCGCGACCAACCTCGTAAATCTAAACCACGAATAAGTGTCGAGGGCGACACCTCAGCTGGTTCTTCCCTCTCCAAACCACCCCACCATGCCAAAGGGAGGGGTTTGTGTTACGACAAATTTAATGTGCATCAGCCCATCTACACGACGGGTCTTCAATGGCACTGAGGTCTGAACTCATGATATACTGGTCACAAATCCATGACCATAACTGCTAGGATACCATGGCCACATGGCTTCTCTTTGAACAACACGTTATTTTTACTAGACATACTTATTCCAATCCTACATAATGATTACTTTAGACTTTATGACAACCGAAACCCACCCTTTAATATATGATTTAAATGCTCTCATTGTATAATAACATTCTTACTTAATCTTTAGGGCCGGCTGGGTGGCGTGTCCTTTTGTCGCTGGCCTTCTACACCCAAGGTTGCGGGTTCGACCCCGGACCAAGTCGGGGGATTTTCTTGATGCAGAAAATCGACAGCGGCCATGTCGTATGATTATACGGCATGTGAAAGATCCTTAGAGTGCCTGCTTGACTTGGATACTCTCGGCAAAATTAAATCCTAGTGCAAGTTCGCATCTTCAAGAGCTCAGGTGCCTCCCTCTGTGGAGGAAACTGGGCGTCAAAATTGCTTGTTGTAATTGGTATCGTCTATATGGTGCAGAGCTCGCTAAAAAGTGGAACCAGCTCCTGAAGAATATACTAGGTCTGCAAAGGTTTAAAATACCAATGCCAGCCCCATTGAGAAGAAACTTAATCTGTGGGGGATCGGTCTATTTACATTCATTTTATTGCTTTGATTAAAACACTGATTTTTTTAATATTAGAAATCTGGAAAACTCTTTAGTTTTTGCATTTTTACCGGCCCAGAAATTGGCATTTTTTAAAAAATAAAATATGTATTGACGATTTTCTGGTAGTTATCTTTTTTCTCTGTTATTACCTCTCTTGTGCTCTAAATTATTGAATGTTTGTAAAAGCGCATCAATTTTCAATCATATATTCGCTTACATTACGTAGAATGGTTTCTGTGAACTTTTTTGTAAAATATTTAAGGTAAATCTAAGTATTAAATTTCTTTAGCTAGCGTTTAAAAAAATTTTTTTTTACATAATCAAAAGAAAGTTGTATAATTTTTGGGGAAAATGTGGATAAAAAATGGTACTTACGTTTTTATAATGTAAAGTAAGGCCTTCTGTGTAAACTTTGTAATTTTCTACTCCTAATTCTTTAGCTACTCGAAGAATACGATCCTGTGTAGGTCTATGTACGATCCTCCTAAATCAACGTATCCAACCTTAAGATCCTGTAAAATTATATTAAAATTTAGACATTTATAACCAAATATACGTGTTTATTCCGCATTTCATTTCGTGTTAGCTTTTAAAAACAGTATTTAATAGAAGTTGATTAAAATTATAAGCCAACTTTGTTGTTGAGTGCCTCGCCACTTGCAAGAAGCTGTGATCGCTTCCCAAATGTAGGGAGGTGAAATATGATCAGCGATTGGGGTGCCCCGCTAAGACGTGGGGAGTGAGAGTGCAATGACCAGAGATGGCCAGGGGCCTTCGGAATAAAGAGACATATATACAACGCAGTCCACTATTTAGTCTTTTGAGTATGAGTCTTTTAATTTAAACTGAGCTATCGATGGGCCAAAACATTTGTCTTTTAAAATGTTAGCTACTGAATTTTGTTTTTTCCAAAACTATTAATTATAAATTTATATTTTTTAGTCAATTATAAAAAACTCAATCTAAAAATGATATTTAAATTAGCACAAAAGTAACTACAAAGGAAGCTAAAAATTTAATGAAGGAAATTAAATGAAACAACATTTTTACAAAACATGTGTAAATAATTATTCAGAATGAATCTGCTATTTCTATACCAAATTACAAGTTATTTGTTACATAATAGAGATTTGAGTTTCTTCTAATTATTTTTGTTATTCTCTTGGAAATTATAATAAAAAGAGATAATAAAAATCTAGCTGATTTTAAAGCTTTTAGTTGCCTAGTAGAATCAGCTATTTGTTATACTCTAAGAAGAATCTGACAGAAAATAGAACATGATTTTGTGTTTTATTCAATGTCAATTTTACAAGTCATTTACTGGAATAATTTCTTTCCTGCATTCTTTTGCATTTTAAGTATGTGCGTGGCTTAATTTCTTTTCTACCTTTTTTTCTCTTAATATTTAAGCTATTTCTTTTAAACATGATGATCGCTTTTATAAACTATTTTTTCGAGTATTGTTTAGTAATGGAAATATAAATTTAAGAAATAACAAAACATACAAGTTTCATAATTATTTTTGTATAATTTTTGGAATGCATCAAAAAGAAATTGTGCCCCCCCCCTTTCCAACTTTTTTCGTAAATAAGTCCTATTTTCAAATATTGTAACACCCTTTTATAAGCTTCACTTGTACGTAACGGAATCTTTCAACTCAATATTTTTACCCACTTTTAAAGGTCAGAATAATTCGAAATTTTGCTCCCTTGTCCAGGACCGAGGACAATAGAATAATTTAATAATTTTGTTCCATTGTCCTGATCAGGATCATCAGGATTAACGATTCATTTCCAGATCTCATCCTGCCCCTGGCGACTAATTTCAGATCTCATTTCCTAATTTGGCAACTAATTCCATATTTGATGACTAAAAGATTAAGTTACAACTTAGTTCGATTAACTATAAAAGTGTGTTTTTTTTTTCATAGTTTTTTTTTCAAACTATAATTTATTAACAAAAAAATATGTTCCAAATATATCTTTAATAATATTTCTCAAAACATTATTAAAGATTACATCAAACGAATAACGAATGCAGAAGTGTACATTTTTATACATAAAACAAATTTTCCCGTGACAATGCATACCTATCATATTTAAACAAAAAAAAAGTTAAAATTAAATGAGGCTTATTTCAAGGATATTTTATCATGTTTACTGAGTTTGAAAAATAA
>BMAO01039160.1:0-16550 GCA_019973975.1 Trichonephila clavata
GTAGAAATTCCAACTCTAAAACGATGAAAGCGCCCTCTTCTGGGAGGGGGGAATGGGCGTTCCTAAAAGAAAGGCCAAGTACTCATGAGTACTGGTCTTAATGATCGGAGGTAAATAGTTCCTTCATAAAAGATAAATTAATGCCTTTTTTCTTAATTTTCAATATTTTCTTGACTTTGAAATAAACATTTTTTTCAAGCTATTATTTTTCCAAATTTGCATTTACTTGATCCCATTTTCTGATGATTATGTCTGACAGCTGTCATAATGAAGAAAATGACGTCACAGAATCATACAAGCCTCTTCTACAACAGTTGAGAGAGGGATTCTAAGTGCAAAGGGAGCTCGAGACTGGAACCCCCCCCCTCTCTTTCGCCTTCTATTTTTGTTCTTGGAGGGTCCAGTTTACAACCAACTGAAGACTATTTATATGACAACTGACCCTCTTTTACTGCCCACCCCATGGCAGTTTTCAATTACATGAAAACTGTGCCCGACATTCTAGTTGTACAAAGAAACTGCTTTTTTTCCGCTGTTTCGTTTCTGTTTTGAGGAACATCAGTTTTTTCATTTGAATTTTATAAAAATATAAGTTTTAGTTAAGGCAAAAACCTTTACATATATATATATATATTTTCTATACATTCAAAACAATTTTCTGTGATATTCTTCAATACTAAATTGCATCAAAATCCTTTTTTAAACAGTTTAATGACAAGAGAAATTTATAAAATTAATGGAATGAATAGTGTAATGTGATTTAAATTATTCTCTTTCCTGAAATATTTCAGGTCAGTTCTTTATTTCCGATTCAGTTCAATAATTTTATTTAAAAACGGTTTAAGACATGTAACAAAAAAAATCTTATATAAATTTAATAAAGTACAGTGGCGTAACTACCAATGGGCTAGGTAGTGCCGTGCACAGGGGGCCCTTGAGCTCAGGGGACCCTCACGCCTTGACCACCAAGCAAGTCGAGCTTGCGATAATTTCTCCCATAATTGAGGTATAAATATAAAAGATTGTTACATAGCTGTAATCATGGCAACTCCGTTGAAAGTAATTTCAAACTTGTAAGGAATTCCCCTAAATTCTTTCCTTTGTTTGTGTATAGTATTGCGAATTTTACTTATTAAAAAGTTTATATTATTTTTCAATTTTTTAATTTTTCTAATCTTTACTTGAAAATAAACATCAAGTTCCATGAAATGTTTTACCATACATCTAAAAAAACTACACAGGAAGCTATTTCTTCTTGGTCATTTTATTTTTTATAACAATATGATTCCTAATAAGCTATTTTCAATGTTTCACAATCTGGTATCTGCAGCAAACTGATGTAATTTTGACCTCCCTCCTCTGTTTTTTCGTGTGTTTTATTTTAAATAATTATAATAATTTTGTATTATATTTTCTTGTTTGTGCATATTTCTTTTATCGTTTCCTGTCTATCACATGTCAAATCGAACCTGGGTAATCACTAAATTCACAAGAAAACTCATATGCATACATGTAAGTAGTTTGTAGCTTTGCTTTCCTATGTTCTGCAGAGCTTGACACAGGGCTGATGTGAACCAGCTTTGTATATATATATATATAAATACTCTAATATATTTTTAATTAATAAAACTCTCCACCAATATTCTCTCTTTTTTTGCACCAAGACCTTTGGATACCTAGCTACGCCACTGATAAAGTATATTGAGTATTGGTTTTGGGACCCACACAATTTTTTGGAAGAACAGTTTTATAGTGTTGGAATTTCTAGTATAAATACAGTTACAAAAAAAAGGAACGAGTCTTACAGTAGTCGCATATGATGTGTAACATGACATGTTATCCTGGTAAATACGCAATAGTAAGATAAATCCTGGAAAAAATTAATCGGGTATGATTGGAAATAATTTTCTATCAAATAATTTTATCTTTAATGAAAATTTTATTTAATTAACACAAAGAGTCATGTAATTTTTTAGCAAAAATAAATATTCTTGTTCAATTTGGGGAAGACACACAAACAATAGACTTATGATGACTAAAATCTGACACATGTACTTGAGATTTTAAAGTATTTAATAACCTTTGAAAAACAACGTCAATAACAGTACCACTGTTAGCTGTCGATATATTTCGGTTTGTGTTCATTTCGAGCTTGAGCTCATCATTCAAAAAAGCTATGAGCGGACAATCGTAAAGTTACCTGACTGACAAACAGATTTGGTAAAGCAGTAATTGGTTCGGCCGTTTGTTTCTGAGAGATTTGTGTTCGTTGCAAAAAAAAAAAAAAAAAAAACCTGCTGCGTGGAGTTGAATTTTGTGCAATTCTTTTTGGCTGTACTCCTTCAGTTTTTAATTTTTTTTCTCACGTTTCTTTTGTATAAAATCTCGCATACATTCTGCTTTGGATTTACTCGTCTCGGTAAATCACAAAATCCTTTTAAAGTTATTGTATTCCAGATTTTAATTTCAATTAACTTTTTCACTAATCATACTAAATATTTTTCTTATTTATCACACTAATGTTATATTTTTAAATATCACAAACAGAAACCAGCAACATATTTTTAAAAAAAATAAAAATAATTTAAATCAGCTTTTAAAACCGTGGAGGATTATATACCATAATGACTAAAGACGCGAGATTCCCAAGTTCAAAAAAGATCATGAAGAATACAAAGAAACTGTAAACTCAAGTGTCATTCTCGCTATCCGATCTTGGCTTAGAAGAGGGATGGCCAACTCAAATGACCTTGCGGGCCACTTCGGAAAAACATTATAATCCTGCGGGCTGCAAACAAAAATTATATATTTTTATATTATATTTAGACCCATCACAAACATTTATTGGAATGAAAATTTAAAACAGAATGAATTATTATTGATTTCATATTTATTTTCATCTATACAAGCATAGATAATTTATAATAATAATGCAAGGATCAAATATGTCTAATTCTAGCAATAGGCAGCGCGATGGAGTTACAGGAATCCAGTGTGATGCTGCGCTGCAATACCGCACACTTCTAAGAATGTATTAAAATAAAAGAAAGGTAATAAAATAGAAACAGTTATGAAGTATATTTGTTACAAAACACTACATTAAAAACAAAAATATTGTACAAAATAATCATATTTTGTAATGAATCTCGAGGGCCGTAAAATTATTCAAGGCCGCGGCTTGGCCACCCTTGGCTTAGAATTACGAAGTCTGTCGCAAATAACATATATGGCTCTAGAGCAGTGGTCTTCAAACTTTTTCAACTCAAGGAACCCTTTGAACTTGAAAGTGTTTTTGTGGAACCCCTAGAACTAGAAAGTGTTTTCGTACAACCCCTAGAACTAGAAAGTGTTTTCGTACAACCCCATTCCAATCAGAATTTCCCGGGATTTTTGGGGAAAATCTCTAATTCCTCAGATGTCAAACATTCAAATTGTGGAGTGAGTGAGTGAATATTAACGTCACACTGTTCAGCTACACGAGAGCTTTTGGTAACGGACCTCGTAATTTTGAACCATGGTCAAGTGACGGGGATGACACCTGAGATAGCACCTCATCTCCTAACTACCACACCACACACACCACACCAAAGGAAGGACGTTCGAGCTCTCGACAGATTTAACGTGCATCGCGCCCCTACACGGTGGGTCTTTAGTGGTGCTGGGCTTGAACTTTAAAATTGTGGAACTATTTGCCTGTATTTGTACTTGCAGTGCATTCTTCATAGCGCATTAACTTAGAATTCATTTTGAAAAAAAAAGCAGTGATGAGTTATCTTGAATAATATATGAAACACGTGTATAAATGAAAATGCAAAATGTAGATACTGCTTTCCAGACAGAAATTTTAAAAAAAAAAATTCTGCAATGTTATTTCTAAGTTGAATTTTCAGTGAAGGAAATAAAAACGGAATAAAAACATCAGTAGCAATAGTAAATAAATTAATTGAAATTTTTATGTTTTAAGAAGAAACTATTAATGTTACTAAAAATATTCTTAAAATTATGGAAAACTTTCTGATTTATTTTAAATCAATGGTATTTCATCTTTGGAATATTTGAATCTTATTTAAAATGCGATGATCAATAAATCCATTTAGTATGTGGAAACTTTCACAATATTTGAAATGAACAGCGGAACAAGAATTTAGAAAAAAAGAAATACACACTTTTCTTTCCAATTCCTGAAATTCTGTCCTATATTCTTTTTTCGTTTAGCCGAAATAAATAATCTTTTTTTGAAGCTGCGACGGTGATCCATTTTATTTAATAACTGAAATAAACTGTGCAAAATAAGTTTTAAAACAGCTGATATTCAAATAACTTTAACTTGGAAAAAAACACAGGAATTTCAATTTTGGAGATATGTAAGAAAATAATGCGAAATCTGATTCACTTTATCCTGACGATTCAAATGCATTTAATAAATATTAATTGTTCATTTTAATTATTAATAAAATATAACTTATTTAGTATATATAAATAATTTTATGAAAGGTGGAATAAAAAACAGAGGATAGCTTTTTGTACAAAACGTATTTGTAGTTATTTTCAAGCACAGATTCAAACTTTCCTAAGAATGATGTAATTGTAAATAGTATCTTGAATGCCTATAGATTCTTAGAAAACAAGACCCATTTTGGGGGGGGGGCATCTCTGTTACACAATCCACCGAAAAGTCATAAATTACCCCCTTACCCCAAGGGACCGCAGGGAAAATTTCATGTATCCTACCGCAAGAAGGCGGAGTTACAAATTTACTTTCCCCTCATTCCAAATATACAATGCTGACTTATTTAATTATTCGCAAATAAATTAGTTTAAAAATTTTAAAGTATATGCGTTTGAAAGAGCATAAAAAATAATGGATTTCCGCTGAAAAACTTTTTTTATCCGATAATTGAAAATATTTTTATGATCGTTTCAACGCACTAAATGTAAATTTTCAAGCTTTTAATAAATATTTAAAAATATTTAGAAATTTTTTTTAAAAAATCAAAATCACGAGAAACATTAATTTTTTTTTTATCTTTAGGATGCATTTTGTTTCATACAGTTAAAAGCAATACCTTAGACGTAAATTGAATTATAAGAAACTCCATAGGATTAACATTACACTCGGGTTTTCGTGGTGGCGTGTCACCGGGAGCCTTAAAGCTAGCACTTAATTAAGTGCCCATGCAAGAGTTAACAATATTTCAGTAGTTTAACCAACTTCAACTGCAATTAAAGACAAAACTACAATTTTCTTAGTCTGAATATCGATGTAAAAATTAAAACAAAATTTGCATACTGCTACGGAAAGATATGTAAATTTATGTGTTCCATAACCCACAATTTTCTAAAAAAAAGTTATTGCATATTTAAAAATATTATACAAATATCAAAAACTCAGAATTGGATTTTAAAAATATTTAAATACCACTAATTGAAATTTTGAATTTGAAAAAAGAATGTTTAAGAAATCACACTTTTCTCTTTACAAAACAAAAATAAGCGTTTTAATCAATACGATTTAGATTTTTCAGAGATCGTAGCCTATCTTCAAAAAATTCTTGCCTTAGATTTAAATTTGGTTATAGACCAGAGCCAATAAAAATATGATTAATAGCATTTGGTTAATTTAAGAACTTAAAATAAGAATATTATTTTAAAAAAAATTCATTTTATTGGTAATTTTTTTATTGCAGAACATCATATATGGTATTAAATATAGCATAACATATACGACTCTGTATTCCTGTCCTTTTAAAGAGTAAAATCATTTTTAGGACTTAAGAAGAAAGCCAAATCTTCAAAGCCCTTATCTAGAATGAAATTTAAATAGTGATTAACATAATTAATTGGAAATTATTAACATTATAGCCTATTGTTTACTATTACGGGGTTCAAAGAAATAATTTTATACTCGTTAGTACAATGTTTTGCAAAGCTAAATGGTTTTATAATGGAAAATGCACCTTTTTTTCCGTTTGCGGAAATAATAGCTATAACGAAAGAGAAGAGGCAACTTTTCGATAGATCATCAGATTCGTCACTAAAATCTAATTTTACACAAGAACAGCTCCTAAATTTTAAGTTGCAAATTCATGCAAAATACACGGGATTTTTTTCATAGTTTAAACATTTTAATGCCCTTCAGAACTATGCATTTAAATGGAAAAATATTTCTGAATGTATATGCGGGCAAAAAGAGCAAAATATAAAATAAATGAAACACTGAGAATATGAAATGTGATTGCAGATGATTTCAATGGATCCAGACTTTAACAGTTTATATAAAAAAATGCAAGCACATATTCCAGTTACTGAATATAACGCATGAGTAGGTGCCACTTAGATCACAAATTAATATTATTAGTGAGTATAAATTATATTTAAAAAAATTACAATAAAATTTTTGATGAAAAATACAATATTTTTTTTTTTAAATTGTCTTTACGTGAAGTACTTATAACATGTTGATCTACTTTAAATATTATTTTTTTAATTGCATTCTTTATAGTATTTGTATGTGTGTGTGTGTGTGTGTGTGTCAAATGGAGCTCTTTGAAAATACCTTATAGTTCTAAGGGTTACGTGAATTTAAAAAGTTTGAATACCACTGTGGCACATAAGCTGGTTCGTTTCACGTTATAATTAGCACTTGCAGAATTGCATATGATAGACCTTTGGTAAAATCAAAATTCAAATCACAACTCAACTGCGGCTCTTTAAAAAACAATAAAAGATACAAAAATATTTCAATATAAAATAAAAAATTAATGTTCTAATTAAACATATAGAATTATTCCTCAAAATGCAGCTTTTTATACCCAGGAGTATATTACAGAAACATTTCATGAAATGCAGTTTCCTAGTTTATAAAAGAAAGTTGAAAAAAATGCAAATGATTAAATTTAAGGTATTAGATAAAAAGAATTATGAAAGGTTGGTAGATTTCCCTAGAATATATGGCCTGATTTGAAAATACCAAATTGTATCATATTTTAATTGCGTGACTTTTTACAAACAATTTTGTTTCATATTTGTTACTTCACTAAAGAATTAAAAACTTGCAGTGCTTTTATCTTAATTTTTAAATTTATTTGTTTGCATTAGAATTGATGTTTGGGTTATGGAAGTCTAGAGATCTGATCTGCATTAGAATTGATCTGATCTCAAACAATTGGCTTTCAACCAAGCAATTTGATTGTAGTAGCCTAGTGGTCATGGTCCCGGACTCTTGACCATAGTGTCATGAGATCAATCCCTAGTGTCACTAAAGCTCAGCCAATATAGAGGGGGCTGATGCACAATAAATCTGTCGAGACTCAATGTCCTCCTGTTGGTGTGGTAGTTAGGAGAAGAAAGCGCCCGCTCTCAGATGTCGTCCTCGTATCTTGACCGAGGTTCAAAATTACGAGGTCCACCGCCAATAGTCCTCGGACTGTTTTATAGTGTGACGTTGATATAACTCTCATTCAATCAAGTCACGGTTTCGATTCTGATTTCATTGAAGATCCTTCATATCAAATATTGCTGCATTTTTTTTATAATGGAATTGATCCTCAATTTTTTTACGTAGTGTAATATGCAAGTTAATAAAAGTAAACAACAAGCTCTGGTATTATCCTTATTACTGAAATTGATTTCAAAATTGTGAGATCCAACACCTATCCAAATTAAAATTCATAGTTGTATTTGATTTGGCACTATTTGTACTTAGTTCTTTTACGGTAATATCGCCTTTAATAAGTAAGTTGTGCAAGCAGAAATCTATAATTCAAAAAATAAAATTTTGAAAATCACTTCTATAATATAAATATAATAGTAATCTAAAGTCAGTGCCGCTTTTCCACTTAGGCACGGGCCTAGGGCGCAAAATATTGGAGGGTGAAAAAAAAAAGAAAAAAAAATTAAAACTACAGCTAACGTACCACCGCCTAGCAAATCACGAGGGAAATATTTTTGCCCTCTAGAGAGTAAAGACTGAAATGCGAACTACTATAGAGAATGAATAGCTTAACAGTTTGATGTTGCTATGCACTCGAAATGATATTGCAACGGAAACTGATTACAATGAAGTTATTAATGAATTTTCTCGAAAAAATCATTCGTTTTTCGAAGAAAATGTTCGTTCTACAAGTACAATGATAAGCGACTCAACAAAGAATAAGGATATCAAAAAGTAAGAGATAATAAAGCGATAAGCGATGAAAAAGATGATTATTAATAAGTTGAAAGCAGCTCATACAACAATGTATACCTATACTGTAATTGCAAATGATTTCATTAATTTACTGTACTAATTTGCAAAAGGGTGATGGTCCGTGATGTCGTAAAATAAGAAATGAACAAGAGTGACCAAAACATACCTCTATTCTTTCCTTACGACTGTCAGTCCATAACACGGTGAGCCCATAGGCGGTGGATAATGGAAAGATTATTCAAACAGTAAAAATAAAGAAAGGGAAAAGAGTAAGAAAGTTAACTAAATATCCCTCCCGAAATAAAACAGGAAAAGTAAGAATTGAAGGAAAATGTGGGGTGCTCTGAAAATAGGGGAGGGGGGGGGCGTAGCTATTAAAGTGCCTAGGGTGCCGGAGAGGTTAAAAACTGCCCTGTCTAAAGCCTCGATCAATTGGCACATTTCTGACTTATAAATTAACTACCCGTTATCCTCCAGCTTCGCTGGGTGTTTCATGTTCTTCCATGAATATATATTGCTTATATATATAATTATTAATATCTAAGCATTAAAAAAACATTTTTATAACTCTCATCTCTTGATTTAAAAAGGACAGGACTTGAATTTCTGAAATTGAATTATTCTTTTTGCTCCTATAATCCCCTCCCCCAAAGTAGATTTTCGCAAAACCTATTTTTAGTAAAGCTTTGCTGAAAAAATAAACGTGTTTGTCAAATTTGAAGTTTAAATCTAAAAGTTCAAAAACGCAATTTTTTTGTATCAACCGTACACCTCCCTTAAGTGGCGTAACGCAGAACATTAGGGCCTTCCTGCAAAGTCAGGTTTGTGGCCCCAAACCGGATCTTACAAAGGGCGTCTTACTTGGCGTCAGTCCGGCTTTGGATCCCCCCGCAACCCCCGCACTGCGTGTGGGCAAGGCTTCTAGGGGGCCCAAAGTCTGGCTTACGCCATTTTTGTAGATTTTCTGAAAATTCTATTTTTTTAAAATCGAATTTTTAGGCGATCTAATGTCATTCAAAATAAAACTTTAATAGAATAATTGGATATCTTTGGGGGATATCTGCGGGGGGGGGGCTTCTAGGGGCCCAAAGCCTGGCTTACGCCATTTTTGTAGATTTTCTGAAAATTCCATTTTTTTAAAATCGAATTTTTAAAAGATCTAATGTCATTCAAAATAAAACTTTAATAGAATAATTGGATATGTTTGATCCAATAACCAAATCGAAAAACATTTTATATTTTCATTTACAGCATTCTTTGCGACGAGAGATATTTTACTTTAATGGGTTTTCCTTTTAAACTTAAATTACTAACAAATAAAACACATGTCAGACGGAGAATCGGATAAAATGCTAGAAAGATATAAAAAAAAATTCATTACTGTTATTATTACAGTATACTCTTTACATTAGCTATAGGGAGAAAAAAAAGACATGATTTACTTTTTACGAAGTAGCAACGTAACTTATTGGCTTCTTTAGTTCAACCCCCCCCCCCCACCATGTATTTCATTTTCGTTTACCGAAGTCGTAAATAACGTACACCTGTTAAGCTTTTTTCAAGTAAAATAAGTAAAACGATACTTGGAAAAGCATAGAGAAAGTTTTAAATGTTTTTTTGCTCTAGATTTATAAGTATTCAGTTAAATGAAGCATAATGGAATGGATCAGTTTTTTATTTCTTTTATCATGTAATCAGTTTCGCATCATACAAAAAAAATCTTATTAAAAGTTGCAGTATTTTTGCTGGAACATAGTCGAACTTTAGGTCAAGCTCATATTGGGATTCAGAAACGAAAAATAAAGTAAGTGATACCGTTTATCTTTCGTAAGAATTTCTAATCTAAAGTATTATTATACAGTGTTCGCGTCTTTCTTAGTGTTCGCTTTTATTAAAGTTACCCAGTTTATCTGTCGTTAGATTTCCCATTTTAATACATATTATAAGTACTCCCTAATGTTATACATTATTTACTTCGTTTACTCAGACCCCGGTTGATTTTGTATTCAGCTATAAGTTTAATGTTAAATATATTTACTTGATGTGTAAAGGTACATTATGTTATGGTTGGGCAATCCTTTGTATATATATACATACACACTTGCTAGAAAAAGTTACTTTCATCCATAACAAATCATACAAAAAAAGTAAAATTTAGTAGAAATATATATTTTTTCTTATAATATTTCATGAATTTGTCGGGAGTTTTGTAGCAAAGTACTCAAATCGTAGGCAGAAAAAGTGTGCTTTCCTAATTTGAATATTCTTGATTCTTGAAATTTTTATCAACAGGTGTTAAGGTTAACAAAGATTTTGCATTCAGTGATCAAGTAAAATAGCTTAAGAAAGTTGTGACGCAATAATTTTAACGTTTTTGTGAGATACGAAACAATTCAAGGACATAAAAATAAAATGAAGGAAATAAGTATCAGTAGCGTAAAATCATTGTGAAAACATGAAAAGATAGAAAAAGTCGTCGGGATATTGCCAGATCCGTTGCACGGCAGTATTCCTCTATCCAGCTTGTTAACAATATGTTTAAATCTACAGGAGTTTACACATCCAAACATCACTGCAAAGCCATAGATTGCATTCCCCCGGAACAATGCGGTTTCCGGGAGGGCCACTCCACTCTACATCAACTCATTAGAGTTACGAATATTATAAATGAGGGTTTCCTAAATAAATTCTACACTGTTGGTGTTTTCTTGGATGTCAAGAGAGCATTCGACAAGATGTGGCATGATGGCCTCACATACAAATTAATTAAACTTCAGTTCCCTGACTTTTTAATTAAAATGATACATAACTATTTACACAATCGTACCTTCAGAGTTCGTGTAAATAGCACTTTTTCAGACACAGGGAATTGCCTTTCAGGCGTCCCTCAGGGTTCTGTACTAAGTCCATATTTGTACAACTTATACACACATGATTTTCCCGATCACCCCACCGTCAGTACATGCTTATTCGCAGACGACTCTGCGGCATTGACCCAGGGCGTAAAACTCAGCTACACAATTAAAAATATGCAACACTACCTCGACATACTCGAGAATTGGCTCACAGACTGGAGGATAGCAATAAATGTAGATAAATCACAGGCTATTGTATTCAGAAAATGGGGCGTTATCGACCCACAGACTGAACTCACACTCTTTGAAAACAACATTCAATGGGTCTCGGTTGTGCGTTACCTGGGACTATATCTAGATAATCGACTAACTTACAAATCACACATAGATTATCTATCTGAGAAATTCTGGGGAAGAATTGCTCTGGCCATCTCCCTTATTGGGAGAAGGTCACCACTCTCCCTAGAAAATAAAGTCATTCTTTACAAGCGTATTTTGCGCCCAGTGATAACATACGCTTGCCCCATCTGGGGCGCGGCGGCACCGACCCATACTAAACGGATCCAAATCATACAAAATAAAATTCTGAGAATTATTACTAACGCACCTTGGTACGTTAGGAATTCAGTCATACACAACGACTTACATATGGAGCCGATAGATAACTACATCACTAAGCTTTCTAGAAATGTTTTTAGAAGTATCGAAAATCATGACAACCCATTAATTAAAGCACAAACATTATTTACTTATCCACATACTAAAGTTAATTTTGCATACAAATCTTCTAAGTGGGAAGTTTCCCTTAAACCCCCATAACTCAACAAAAATACTTAATTTACACATTGAATTACATCACACGCTTCCGCTACTATCTTTTAAAACTGGGTCAGATGAAGAATAGCTGACGTCATTCCCCATTTTCACCCCTGCGAACGCAGGGAACTTCGGCGTTTTTCGCCCATCAATGCTTCTTCCTCCTCCCCTCCCCCCACCACGTTTTCTCCCGAAAGGGTTTATTTCGTGACGGCTTTACCTCGTACATTTTGCCTCCCTCCGGGAGGCGTCATTCTACTAATCGTCTTTCTTTTTCACCCTATCTTCAGGGATACTGGGTATAAGCCATTTTGGCTAAGTCTGATAGATAAAAGGAACAAACAAGGCCGGACGTGTAATGCGCAATTTCGTTGGCAGCACCTATTCCTACTTTTTACAGCCTTGGAATTCAAATTCCTCTGTTTTGGGGTTGCTATATTTGGCTCTCTATGAATTATTGGCTACTTTCAACATAATTAGAAAAAAGTGCAATGTATTATATTTTTTGGATATGCTGTGTTAAGTGTGTGTTTCAGTATGTGTTTCAGTATGTGTGCATCTATTATAAATATTGTGCTTTTATTGTTTATAACTTTACTACTGAACAATTTCATTGTTTTTTCAATTTTTGTTTGAATTTTAAGATATAAATATGTTTTCATTGTTTATTTGTTGTATACAAGTTCATTAGAAATATGGTATGTTTATAAAATAAGAATTAAGATTAAATTTTTAAAAATATTAAGTGAAACTGGAAAAACAAATGTAGAACTGTAACTATATTGTAGACTTAAAATAGAAGAGTAAAATATTTTAGTTTATTGATATATTTTTGATTATTTGTAATTTTTAGTAAATTTTTATTAATCCTTATAACATTTGAATCAGGTTTAGCAAATTTTTTCTAAACAGACACTTGAGGATTATTGTTACAAAATCCTTTTAACTTTTGTAGCTGAAATTAAATCATATTTTCATTTAGAGCAATATTCTTATATATATATATATATATATAGTATAATAAAATGAAAAAAAATAATAAGACAAAATTATACTACCCACAGAGCTAAATGATAGAAAACAGATTCTAAGAAACATAACTAGAAAAAATATTGATATATATATATAATATAGTAATTATATATATATATTATTCATAAAGAAAGAAAATTGTGTTTTATATTTATCTATATCATATTGACTGTTATAAAATGGTAGGAATTAGATCCATTGCCTTTTAAATACTGTTTAGAATTAAAATTATTTTCAGCTTATGCTAAACAAAAATTGACTTGAATTTCATATAATTTTTCAGTTAAAAAACAGTCCAAAATTATGTTTATATTGTGATTTAGCTAATATATAAAGGGTATAATTTATTTTTCAGGTCTTTTCTTACTTTGCTGAAAATTCATTATAACCATTGTTCACAATAAGATTCATATTTCAGCTATGCTTAAAACGTGTGATTAAACGTAAAATTCTGTAGTATAAAACTGAAAATTTTTTTTAAAAATTATTAAAAAACATAGTATTATAATCATTTCAATTATCAATAGTATTGATGTACTTTTTTTAAAAAAAAATTTTAAGTAAATTTCATGAAACAGTATTATTATTATTATTATTTTTTTTTTTAGCTATATTGAGTAGAGATCATTTTAAAATAAGTTTTCAGTACTTCAAAATTAATTATTAATGGCAGGAAAATAATGATAAATTTTCAAAATACCTTAATGTATATTTTGCTTGGAACACATATTCCAGTAAAAACAAGGTTTTGATATAGGTTTTGAAAAAAAAAAAAAAATTTCTTACAGAATTCTTTTTTTAAAAAAATAAGATTTCTAATAATAAGAATATATTATTATTATTACATGACAGTGGCTGTTTTCTTTCATTGAATTATAATTTCTTGAAATAAAAATTTGAATTTGATGTATTGAGATATACAAATTAAATATTTGTTTTAAAAAATGAGATTGATTTTTCCTGAAAATTTTACTTCAATGAAGAAAAATGTATAAGTTTTCTTCCTCCTTTTTTTTTTTAATTTAGGGGTTGTTAAAAAGAAGGATTAATACATTTTTTCTTTCTTGTGTTTAATTCCTTTAATAATTTCCTTTGAACTTGATTGTACATTATCCCAAATTTCCCGTTACTGTTCCGAATGTTCAGTGCTTGCTTCAATTTTTCACTACTCGGTTTTAGTCCCAAATTTATAGCATATATTTTTTTAGTTATCAATGCTACACTGTCCAGAAATGCCTTCACTTAGTCCAATAAGATGTGCCAATTTCAGAGGTAGATGGAAATATAACTGCATATTTTAATAAGAACCTGAAGTTATAATTGTTCAAATGTTTAAAGCTGTCAGAGTTCCCCATTTTTTCTTCCTGGCACTAAGACTGCAACTTAGCCAGTATTTAGCACCATGAACAATTCAGCAGCTTTTGTAACAAAACTGCCCTGACTTAAATAAGATCATAATAGAAAAAGATGCTCTGAAAAATATTCATACTTTTTATATTATGAAGGTACTTCAAAATAATTTAGAAGGGTTGCAGATTTATTATTTTTTTAAAAAATGAATACTGAATTTTAATTTGTTCTTTATATAAGTATTAAAAACATATCATTATTAAAAAATAATACAAAAATTGTTATTTGGGTATAAATATTTCTTGACCAACATACTACCTCCACACCACAGTAACTAAAAATAATTTATTTGTAAAAAAATCTATATATATATATATATTACATTTTGAACTTCAAAATCTTTATATTGAAGCAGCTATTCATTTTGAAATGGCATTTTTGATAGGAAGGAATAATATTTGCTCACTATTCCCTTAACTATTTTTTATTTCAATATATATAAAATTTAGTGAGGAAGTATTTGATGTTATAATTTACTGTTGTGTGTGCGTTGAATAATTTTTTTAAAAAATTGTTTCATATGTATAAAATTTCTATCAATATATGTATAAAATCTCAATAACTTGACATGCTATTCTTTGTATACTTTTTATGTGGAGGATTTAATCAGATAACATTTCATTCTCCTAAATTCCACACCACCACACATTCACAACAGGAAGCTGTGATTTTTAGAATTTCAGTGTTGACTGAAATGTTATACTTCTTTGTGTATTCAGTTTCTTTTATTTTATTTAAACAAATATGTGAATGCAGTTTTTAAATTTCTTTTTTAAAACACTACTGTCTTTCCAACTCTAACTCAGGGATTATATTTCTGAAATTTTAAAAGCATTTTAATAAATTGGGTACAATTCAGGATTAATTAGAATTTTAAAACTTATTGCTAAAGTTATTTTAAAGTTCAGATTTTAGATAATTTCCACAGCCATATACTATTTCAAATTTAATGTATTATTGAACATTCTGTGCCTGGACAAATTATGCTCACAAAAGGGAAAATCACTACCTTAGTTTACTAGAAGAAAGTGGCAAAATCTTTGCTGTGTGTAACTCAGTAACTTTAAATTAAGCACATGAAAACTGAAAATGGATGATATTGGATTACTCCAATAATTCTCAGTCCTTTCTATTAAAAAAAAAATTAATCAAAATAATGGTTGAATGTAAATTTAATTTGTCGTTCTTTTTTTTCTCTTTCACTATTTACATTTATTTCAAAGTGAATGCTTTTTCATACTTTTGATTTTTCTATCATGTTTCTATTCAAATTAACTTTTCTGATATTTTATTTGGAGGATTGCTATGATAGAGACGAAAGTGTAGTTCTACAATAAGATAATTGGATCCTCCTAGACCAGGAAAAGGGAAGGAATCTTAGGACCAATCCTTAGAAACTTCTCACTCATCTCATGATTCACATGGGGGGAGGGGCTATTTTACGACACCGACACTCGAACATAAACGCGCCTTAATTAGCTTGTTAATCCTCTTAAGCGGTTTGAACGTCTTTTTCCGCACGTCTAGAGATGCTTCGAAAACGCACCACACGTCTTTTTCTGACTTCAAGAGAGTGCTTCAAAAGCGGGTAGGCCGTGTTTTTCTGAAATCTTTCCCCTCTTTTATATGGTTTAACACCATGAAAGATAATTAGGAGGGTTGGACGACACAATGGTCACTGAGAGGAAGTTTTATTGCTCTCGGGGAACCCTGCGTTTTGACCCTGAAGCAATCGTAAAAAGTTGGGAAGATATTCTTTTAGACCCTTAGTGAACGAACTATAAGTTAGTGTTTGTAATTTAGCTTCATTTGAGATATTATTGCGTTTGAATTAAATAAATTCTTTTTGTACTTTTAGCAATTTAACTTTTTTTTTTTTCAAGTTTTGAAAATATGTTCCAACGTAGAAATAAAATATTTATATAACTCACTTTTGATTTATATTAATTTTGAAGTTTTAATAAGTTGGGACTGTAATCTGCTATTTTATATAGTTGGACAAATAACTTTTTAAGTATATTCTCTTTGCTTGATTAACTTGTATTATTTTCTTCATCTTAAAATGATGAAACGGAAAATTAAGTTTTTAAACTACATAAATCTCTTATATAATATCTAGAACTATATTTAATTGCTTCATTTTTCTTCTCTTAACCCATGTTTTCAGTTTTTAAACCATGATTATTTCATTATAAGGTGTCAAAAAAGTTAATAGAAACCGAACGCTTCAAAATTTAAAACCTTTTAAA
>BMAO01039161.1:0-31066 GCA_019973975.1 Trichonephila clavata
ATATGTTTTAAAATATAATTAATTAAATTAAGAGTTAATGAATTAATATTTGAAAAATTTGAATTAACTTCAAGTCGTTCACTACAAGTTTAATAAAATGTACTTGAACTTGAGTGGATGAATAAAAAGTATTTTATTAACGATCGAAAATTTCTCAGCAATATATTGTTACGTAGATCGGGTTCGAGGATTTTATGCAAAATCAGTCGTAAATAACAAGGCAATTCTTTAAGAGCGATGAGTATTTATTGTCGAAAATCAATCCTTGAAATACAGGATTCAGCAGCAAAATTCACAGAATAATTAACAGAAGGATTTCACACCTTCAACAGCACTCAGACACAGTAAGCAGTGTCTAAAATACACGTACGTAAATGACTATTCACAAGCACAGCCGAGCTGATCAAGTTTAAGGCAAGTCTACTAATCGCTAATCAAAACAATGCTCACTACTCGCTGGTTGAAATCAGACTGACTGTTGCGGCGGTCTCTCTCTATTTATAGCAGAGGCCGAAATTTCTGGAAAGATGCGCTCGCGCCACAGATCGTGAAATTAGTGGATTTTTCTACTAATTTCTAGAAGAATCCAGAGGGTCCCGAACTCGCCAACATGGTCGCCAATGTCACCAAATTGGTCGCCAAAGTCACCAAATTAGTCGCCAACTTGGTCGCCAAAAAGGATGCCAACTTGGCTCTATCGCCAATATTTCGCCAAGTTCCCATTGAATTGCCATTATAACGTAAGGGACGGCTTGCTTGTGAATATTACAATCTTATCATGAAATAAATATAGCATAGAGTAATATAAAGGCATTGCGCATCGAAATACAAATTATTTACATTATTTTATACAAAATTCGTAACAATATATAGGGAGATGTGAACTAATAGTTGGAATTGAATAAACTAATGTGTGTAGTTCTCTTAGAATATTTTATTTCTTCTATAAAGGTAAATATTTCTGTAATTTTGTCTTCAACCTCCTGTGTGATACAATATTCCTCGTTTTAAATGCTTAAATTAGATTCGCACATTTTAATACTGAGTTAAGATAAACAAATTCCCTCACATCCGTTGATCTTATTTCAGAAATTACGTTATTTGTCGTATCAATGTGTCAAATAATCACATGTGCAAAATGCGTGAAAAATATTCAGTTTTTTTAATAGAATTTATTTATTTTATTATTCAGTCTCATTCTAATGCATTGAAAATGATATATTAAGAAGTAAATTCCTCTTGAAAATTCAAATTTATTCATGATGTATTCTAGTGGTAAAAAATATGACCCATCTATAAGAATCTATTCAGTTTCACTAGAAAGGACTATGCACTACTATTGAAAGCAGAATGATATTTGTTTCAAAGTGTTTACTTTACTTCTTATCCATGGCTCCTCATCTTTTAATGGAGTTATTCTTTTATAAACTGTGTTATGAATATTATCCTGTGTCATCAACGAGAAAAATCCACGTTAACAAATTCAAAGAATTGAATGTACAATTTTGATAACAAGAGCATTAATTGAAAACTACGATTCCACGGAGTTAAAAGAAAACACAATGAATTAAAATATTGAATAGCAAAATATATATTTTAAATCTTTTGTAAATTCCGTTGCGGAAAATTATCCAGGGAATTATGAATACAACAGCTGTTCACTGACAATCTTCAAACAATTTTTAAGTTACAGTATTTCACTTTGAACTAAGTAGTTAAAATCAATACCTAAATTTAATCTATACCTAATAAAATTTAAATTGACTCACAATGTGCATTTCTTTTTATGTAACGACGGAGTATATTTTATTTTTAAATTATTGTAGTTAGTAATTTGAAATATTTTGCGTAACACATGCATCTATAATGTAACATAACAAATCTCTAAACATATTTCACGCTGTAAGTTTTTAAATGAATGTGTTGTTTACGTATTGCATAAAATACAACTTTGACCATAGTTAAATATATTGAATTTTCAAGATTCCAGTCAATCATGAAGTTTGTGAGTTCCATCTCTTTTAAGCCACAAGTTAAGAAACTTTGAAGATTTTTCTCATGTAGGTACTTTATGAGATTTTAATAAAAAACAACCACCCATTGATAAGTAATAGCTATGCAAATCAGTGTTAATTTGTAGAAAAACTAGTCGTGGGTGGCGTTTCAGAAGTTAAAACCCCATTGCGACTAAGACCCTCTGTGCAGTAAGGATAATGCACAATAAATATTTTGAGACTCAAAATGTTCCCATTGGTGTGTTGTGGTAGTTTGGAGAAAAAGTGCCAGCTAAGGTGTCATCCTCGTCACTTGCCTGAAGTTCAAAATTGCGAGGACCATCGTCAATAGCTCTTGTGTTGCTTTATAGTGCGACATTGAAAAAACTATCTTATCGCTTATTGATTTTATGAAGCAAGATATTATTTAACCATCGGGACCAGGAAAAGTTTGTGTTACTGGTCCCTACTTCCAAAAAATACTAGGAAGTCATCCATATTGAATTAACTCAACGTTATTTTCTAGAAACACTGATTCATAATCCTTCATCGCTTGGATTGTTTTTGATCTCAAGTCCAACAGATATTCATTCTTTTATTTCCGACAAAAATGTTTCAACAGTTTCTATCGAGGATTAATAACTTTTTATGAGAGATTTACCGTGTGCCATTTTACCAGATGTAACTGGAATTTGCAGTGATAATAAAGCTTGACTTTATCCCACCTGGAAGTGAGTTGGTGTAATAAACGAATAATCTGTTTGGGAATACAAATATATAGGTGATAGCTCTAAAATATATTACAACCTTAATTTCACTTATAAGCATTTCAAGTTCATACGATGTGAATAATGATTTTTCTTTAAGACTTTTCTCTAGCAATACTTGACTGATTCTGTTGTACACTAGTAAAAGCCATCCCACCATACAACTCTGGAGGCAAAATTTATTTTATGTGATCTTTTTAAGACTAATGAAAGCTCGTATGTTATAGCGATTAATTACCAGCTTCCATTTCTGTCCTTTTAAGCATCTCACTACAAGTTTTCTAAAGGCCAATAAGATCACTTTCGTACTAAGTCCCTGAACTAATTTTAGGCGTACAGCTCCTGTGCTTGTACATATGCACATCAAGATGTAATACTTTGAAACTGATAATTCCTCTTTTTTGCATAGAAAGAACCCGCAAAACCAATACCATTGACATAAAAAAATTGTGAATCAGTGCTACAATACATCTTTATTGATAATTTTGAAAAAAAATTTCTGTTTTAAATTATGTAAAATGGCTGGAACCATTCCATTCATAAACTTGAGTTCTAAGTAGAGTTAATTTCTTCAGTTAAGCAACTTTGAATCTGAAAGTTAGTAAAATCATAATTTTTACAGTTTTCTTAACACATTTAAAATTGACAACAACTTAAAAGGTATAAACATTCTCCTCACAAAATATGTGAAACTGTATGTCTGTTTTCAAAATACATCCTCATTAAAAAGGTATTACTTAACTGATATCTTTTGTAAAAATTCTGAGCACCACTTACCCCACTGATCGTTAAGATCCCTGGAGGGGCTCTTCATTCCTGTCGAATCCTCTCTCCCATAAACGTTGCATAATTAATTTTATTCTGATGACAAATGGAGAAATAAATCCGAAAAGATCAAAGATTGCTGTTTAGAGAGCGCATCTTTTTTGGTATTCTTCAAAGCAGACAGACTTTCAATTAATAGTAGAACATTTATCTTGTGTTTATACTCCAATTTGCTACGAGTACTTTAAATAGATAATTACTAGTTTTGTATTTCCTTTGTATTAAGCCACTTTCTTTCCACAGTTTTTTTAGTACTGTAGAATTATTAGCGAAATTTCTTAAATTCTTTCCTGCAATTTTAAGGATTCTTGCAGTACTAAGGATTTAATTTAAAAGTTTTATGGACATGATTTTATTCTTAATATAATCCTTTGTCGTATGAAGATGTATTTAACATAACATGAACTTTTTCCAAGTTCTTGTGTTAGAAAAAATTCTTAATTGCTCATTATAATTATTTAATTTCTACCTGTTCTTCAGAAACTAGAATGTATCCGATGCAGTGTCTTAGCAAAATTGTTTATAATTTGAAAAGGACTGCAAAAAACATCTGCAAATGAAAACTTATTTACTGGAAAACTATTATAGCACTAATTTTGGCTAACATGTGTGTTTTTTACATTGACTTTTTTCTTTCTAATTAAACGATGGTAGCATTCACATTCTAAGCAATTAATTTAATTATGTTAATACATGCTTTCACATCGGTGATGTAGATAAATACAGGTACATAGTTTATCAAATTCATGATGGATATAATATATTTTATATAATTTTAAAATTTGTTTTATTCTTTCTAAATTTTTTCATAATCAAAATAATTTTCTATTTTGAGGAATGTATGTGTAACCCCTAAATGCAGAAATCAGTTAATCTGCGGATTATCTAAGTAATACGCATACTAACTAGGGTGATCCATTAAAGTGTTGAAAATGGTTACATTTCTAGAAATACCCAGGTAATCTTCGAATTACCTGGATATTCTTCACATTACCTATTACACACTCGTTGTTTTGCACAATACCTACTAGGCTATCGTAAAAATGAAATAAGATCTTTGGAGGAGCAACAACTTTTCTATACACTTAAACCAAATGTTTAATTATATTTGATATCTAAAGAATCAAATTAATACAATCCAGCATTAACAAATCAGTTGATAGAATCAATCATACATCAATCAAAAAACTATAATACAAGGAATCAAACTTTACAAAAGAGCTATACTT
Source organism: Trichonephila clavata (assembly GCA_019973975.1). NCBI lineage: Eukaryota > Metazoa > Arthropoda > Arachnida > Araneae > Nephilidae > Trichonephila > Trichonephila clavata. Next base: position 4,816 of record BMAO01039161.1, read on the forward strand.
TGTAAAATTGGAACTTTTTAGCATTTAATTTGTTTCCAGAAGATACTGGAGGTCATAATTCAATTTATGATAAATTAATTCACAATGAGTCTTTTATCGACTACATTTACCATTTGTACATGACATCCTGTTTCTAAATGCTTAGGATAAATTATTTAAGGATAAGTCAATGTTTTAAATCAAAATCCCTAACATAAAGGGAATAACAGAAAACTTGAATTTTAATGATACGGAAACCGCTAATGTAAGATTACCTAGTTAAAATGCGAAAACTTCTTGACTCCAACCTTTAACACAAGAAATCAGTTAATTTGAAGATTAGCTAGATAATACACAAATAAACGGCTAGATTTTATACATTTAAATGATTTTTTGGTTTTTAAGCGATTTAAAAGACGTGTTTTCAAATATAAATAATTATATTTGAAATATTCCTTTCAAATAAGAACAGAGCTTCAATCCATATAAAAAGTGTTTACATTGCCGCTTCAATTTTTCATATTTGAAATCTTTTAGAAAACCCCCTTTTTTTTAAACAAATATTTTTTGAAAAGAAGTCTTTAAAAAATAAGCATTCAAATAAATTAGTATAATTAAAGTTTACATCCATGAAATTTTATTAAAATTGTAATTCATATCAAGATGTATGTTTCATGAAAGATAAATAGTCGAGAAATGATATTCAAATGTCGATATTTCTCAGTACCTTTAAATATTACATATTGTAAACAACAATCATTTTTTATATTCTAACTCTACATGTGTGGGAAATAAAAATTGACTGAAAAATAAAAAAAAGTTACCAAATAGGAATGTTTATTTCAAATTTCAGGAAAGATTCAAAACCTTTACTAGTCTATTGTGGTTAATTCCTAGGAATAAAACTTTTGTTTAGCCTGCTTATATTTTTTGAAAACCAGAAAAACAAAATAATTTTCAAAAAAAGGTTTTGTTTACTCCTATATAAAAACAGCAAAAAGCTAAAACGCTTATCAAACACATGTTTACCAAGCCTTTATACATAAACATTATAAAAATTGTAAAAAGAAAGATTAACAAAATTACTGAGGAAAAAGGATAAAACTAGAAAATCGACTTAATTTGAAAGTATATTTATTTATTTTAAACTTAAGCTTGTTTAAATGCTTTCGAATGTAATATAAATAATACATAAAACAAAAACTCAATTAGTGTGCAAATAGCCAACGGGTATTCAACATTAAAATAAAAAAGAATGAATTGTGATGAAAACCATTTGAATATAAGATGAAGGAAAACACTGTAAAAATGATTTTAAAAACAAATTACATTGAGAATGCCTTTCGTATTTGGAAAGTTTCCAAAAAATTCTTGACAATCGTTTTTAAAAAGATATTTCCTGTTTTCACTAAGGAAATTTTTCACTTTTTAACAGGTAAGCAAATACAGACAACTTTTTTTATGATTAATAAACTTTTTCTGATCATTTACGTTGTTTTCCGTCCTTTGTTGAGTGTTTACAGAATAATAAATGATCACTTGCGCAAAATATATTGAAAAATGTTAAACAAACACAATGCCAAATTGAATTATAAACGAGCGAATTTTGATCTTTGAAAGCATATAAACAATGTTATCCAATTATTTGATCTTAAGATTATTAGTAAAAAGCAAAGCATTTGATGGTAAATTAGACATGATTGATTATTATAAATCACCATATACTATTATTTCAACAGTTATTTATTAATCAATGAGTAGAAAATAAAGAATAATGACAAAAGAAAAACTAACTATATTTTTTAACTAGAACTAGTGAATGTTTGTTACATTTTTTTACATTTGCATGAAGCTAATAAATCAGTAATTTAGGCTCCGGTTGCTTAAAGGTAGCTTGTCCGTTTCGTAAGCCTAAATTTGCGAGTTCAACCCCGGATGGAATCTATAGATATTCTAGATGCGAAAATCGTACGAACGAACATCATATGAAGATGTGGAATGTAAAAGATACCTTCAGTATCAGTTTGGATCTGGTATTCTCGGCAAAATTTAGCATCTGAAGAGAATTTGATTTGAATCAAAATTCAAACGTCAAAGTTTGATAGCGGAAGCCGCCAAAACATGGTGCCAGCCCATTGAAAAAAAAAAATATATTCAGAAATGAGGCGAAGTTTATGATAAATTTTTGGAACACACAAATTACATGTACCGATCTACATTTGTTATTTACTGTGTCTAGTGTATGGTACGGATTTCACGTGAGCAGACAGATGGTGTGATGTTGATGTTGTCAAGTTTTTGACTAAAACTGAATGTTTATAATAGAGAGCGCAATGAATTGCTATGCCTTTTTGGCGGCAAACTTGTTTAACATGTTGCTAGTTCACACTCGAGAAGTTTTTCTAGTTTTTAAATAAATTCCTGTTGGTGGAAAGGATTTCCCTATTGAGTAAGGAAACCCAAAGACAGTTATTACATGTCCCCTCCAAATCCAGGCAGTGGTATTTTATAAAAAAGGGATACAAAACTGATCTCACAATTAGACAAAAGTAGCAATTTCGATAGTCTCTGTATTGAAAAGTAGCTGTAGGATTTAGTCTTTGTTCCGATACATGTTTTTAGTCATATATTTAGTTTTTATTTAAAGAAAATGGAAATAGAGTTTTATCTATGTTGTGGTTGACTATAAATGTAGTAGAACAGTTCATAAGCAGACTTTCAGTTATGTATAACTTATCTACTCAAACAAAGAGAGCGGTAAACTGTAATACTATGATGAATGTTTATTGACCCAAGGTTGATGCGTCGTGCTCCTTGGTTAGAATCTACAGGACTACTGAACACAAAATTTAAACAAAGAGAATTACTAGCACCTCTGCACATGTAGGCTGTAACAATCTAAATTATCATGTTTTGAGATTTTTAAACTTCAAGGTTGGACATTTAGTAATACGTGACATTATTTCAAGCTTGCTTTTCTTTGCAAATGAAATTTGTTTTTTGTTTTTAAAATCCTATTTAATCTACAAAATGAAGTTCAACACATGTGTTTAAAGTACTACTTATTTAAATCACATCTTAAAAATAATTAAGGGAATTATTTACAACTATTCTTGTTTGAAGTTATGTAAAATAAAAATTTTCAAATTTCATATGATTCCTGATAATTAAAAAAATATATAATTTGAAATAAATCAATAAATGTTTATTTGTATTATATAGCATCGCAATAGAGATACGATGCCTTCAAAACTGTTCTGTGGTATTTAATACATTTTCCAATAAAAATACTACGTATGTATTATTTAAAATCACATCTTTTGTTTATATCAAAAAAGAAAAACTGATCAAAGTTAAATTATAACCAAAGATAATTTATCACACACAAGAACTATTTTGATACAATTAATTACGTTGTTCAAAATGGGCAATTTTAATTTAGATGATTCAAAATTCATTCATTAGTAGAAAGTTCTTTCTGAACATAGTAGCCTTTTATAATTTGCTTTTAAAAAATACTGTGGAGAACAATTTTATATTTTTTTAATCAATTCCTTTCTAGATCCGGGGTAAGCAAACTATGGCACGCGGTATGATTCTCAACTACACTCTACACTTTAGAAAATTTTTGTCTATTTGACAAATTTGTAATGGACCTTGTTTTAAAAACATCTTTAGAAATTATGGACATTTATGGAAAAACGAAAAAATTTAAAAGATAAATTTACATGTATTTTGTAAATTAATGAATTTCATTGCTGGAGAGATTTAATTGTTTGAAGAGAGAAAATTGCATGTACTCTCTGATTTCCACTTTTGGTTCTACAAACCAAAGTAAAACATCTTTCGTCATTTGAAAAATATTTCGACTCCGCAAAGAAATTGTTTACAATTGAAGCCTCAGAATCCTTTCAAAGTGAAAAGTTCACACATTATACCCCTGATTTTGCGATGTGTAAGTGAAGAGCGGTGCACAGGCACTAGGTTCACGTTACAATTTTTTTATCTTTTTATTTAACTATAATGAAAGGTGTTACGGACTCATTATTGCCACACACACACACATCATCCCTTTTCACACCTCGCCCCTCTTCTACGGAGAAATGGAATAACCTCCCCTTTTTGTGTTTTTTGTTTCTTTTCTCTGTGTTGTTGTTCGTTCGAGAATTATCAATAAACACATTTTTTTACAAAAGGAAATGCTTATATTTTATGATGTCTGTTTGTTATTTTAAAAAAATATGTTTAAAAATACATAATATATGTGCAATTATTATTTTTTTAAATTTTGGATGAAGAAGTAGTTATATTTAATTTTGTTTATTTTTATGTTATCTTTAAGTGAGGCAAAACTAATATACAATAGAACGTCACTTATCCGAACGTTTATTATCCGGACCAGTTTTTTTTTTGTCAACTACATGTATTCTATATAAATACGTTTTCGAACAGTAACATGCTCAACAGTTGTTTTGCGTGAGGCCAAAAGTGACAGGAAAACCCAAGGTGAGGAATATTTGGGGAGTTTAAGTTAGTGATATGGGAGTAGTACGAACAACAATCAGAATGCTGTCCTACTCAACTACCGCTTCTCAAGAGAATCAGAGACTTTGCAGCGAAAAAAAGGTGTACAATGGTACAGCGAAAAATATAGATGATTATTTACCACATTAAAGGGAAAATTACGACATTTTGCACTTATTTTGCTTTTTCTTCAATAACGTTTCCCGCATGTGATGATTTTCAATATTCGTATAGTGTCTGGTTTCATATACTGCATGGATGCATTCGGTTTTCGGTTATCCGAACAATCGCGTTTCCGAACGGTGCCCGGTCCCAATTGATTCACATAAACGACGTTCTACTGTATAATATAACTGTAAATATCTAATTTATTGACCTCTATTCTCTAATTCTGCGGAGAATAAAATTGTTCGAAAAATGTCCTGTGTGGCACATTGAATTATATTAGTAGATTGTTTTGGCACGCCACAACTAAAAGTTTGCCGATGCCTGTTCTGTACAATATATATCTATCCAATTATGCTTAGAGGTTAAATAATTGTTTTAAAATGAAAGCTAGTGTTTATACAAATTGTAAGGATGGGAAATTAAAAGAAAGCTATGTATATTAAATTTTTATTATTTTGTCTAGATTGATGTAGGTTTGACATTTTTATTACAAGTATTATTTTGCGTTAAATGATATTGTAGCATGTACTTCACCATTAATGTTTTATAATCTCGGAAAAACAGTTACAGAGCGTTATTTAAATCAGTGTTAAATATTAAAGATTGCACGACATGCGAATAAAAATCTTCAAACGAGTGGGAGTCAATTTAATTAAAAATTAACTTTCGAAAGTCATCTGAATTTTCAAGAGAATTCTAAAGCAAGAAATAAAATATATTTCACTATATCCATCTTTGCCTTATTTCTTTTAGTATAAGAAAAAGTATATTTGTTTTATGATTACCAGTCTCTTTTTATAGTTTCATTTACATTTCGACAACCACATGGTAGGTTTTGTAAGAGTTATCGCAATTGCGTTTGAGAACATTAACAAATAAAATTGACATGAATGGTAGTAGAAATGAGCGTGGGATAATGCGAGTGGGCGGAAGGGAATAGAAAACTCAGTCTCATTTTATGAAAGGATTTTTAAGAAAATTGGAATTCTAAGAAGCAAAATATCCTTTTTCTCAAGAGATAACTTGGAAAAGTTTTTAAAAAGATTAGAAGAAGAGGTAAGATCTATAGAATCGTTTTTTACAAGAATGCACACATCATTCTTTCCAAATTTTCGGTACAATAAGTTGAACAAGCAAAACTATTTAAAAAAATTTTATATTATAATTATAGTTATTTTGATAATTCCATTCATAGTATTACTAAATGTTTAATCAATTTGTTTGAATTAATAACTTGATTGGAAATTTTTTTTAGATTAAATGCCAGCTTAAGACTTGTATGCTTATACAACATGAGAGAACTTTAATTGAAGCAAATAACTTTATAGTGTAAATAAAAAAAAACATTCAATATTTTTATAAAAGTTTTGAATTAAGTATAGTTAGAGAAATTTTAAACATGTGTTTTTTTTTTGTTTTCTTTTTACGAGATACTCTAAACCCCTTATATAAGTACTCTAAATATTGAAGTACTTGGAAGTTGAAAGAGAGAACAATTTAAACAACTCCTATCATTTCAAAATAACTTTAAAAAATTATTAATATGCGAAGCCTGGTCTCAATCTACCTATTTTCTTGGAAATAAATCCCTCAAGATATTAAACCTCTAAAATCTCTTAGGTATCCTAACACGTTGAAAATGACCAAATTCAGTCAAGACAGATATTTTTGTTTTTTATTTTATTGAATAGAGCTATCTTTTGACTTTACGAAAAATACTTTGTTTTGTTTCTACGCTACCTAGAGGCCAAGTTGCAATCCATTTTATAAAGTTAGAAAAACTGGAAGTGGGTTTTTGATCTACCAGAAGTGGGCATTTACATTGCTCAAAATCTGTCATGGCGAATCTGATAACTCAAATTATTACGAATGTATTTCAATAAAACTTTTTGAACCTGATATTGATGTTATTTCTAGAGAATGTACTAAAATATTTCGCATTGTATGAATAATTTTTGAGTTAAGGCTTGTTATTGAAATAATGGTCTCATAAAAAAAGTAAAATTTCTTATAATGTTTACTCAATCAGCTTTAAAATTTTCAAATTTTAATAAAAAATTAAAATTTTCGTACATTTTCTAGATAAACGCATCTAATTTGTTTTAGTAATACTTTTACTAATATATGTTTATTACTTTTTCTCTAACTGCCTTGAAGTTTTTCAAAAATATTGCTAAAATTTCACTTATAATTGTGATTTTTGTAAAATACAGGTAATTTTTTTAAAATTTTGGTAGTTAAATAGTAATATTTATTGGTATTGAGTCCTAAAAGGGCATTTATTATGTTTTAGTATGCTATTTTGTTAAAAAGTACTCCGAACGTGTTCAGATATCTTAAATCAGTTATACGTGGAAATATTTGGGATAAGTAACTATGCAAGTTTAACTTTCCGAGATGTGAATCAAGATTCACCTTTTATAAGTAATGATATTACTAGTAATGATGTGCTCTTTCTTTAGAGAAAACATTTCGAAAGTATTATTGGTCTCAATGCCAAATACCTCTAACAAATTATGGAATTTTTAATATCGCCCTTAAATAATTATTTGCGAGTACTTACAATCTTTTAGAGGGCTCATTAAAGCAATATCCTGGATAGAGTAAGTAAGTATAAAACATTATTAATCGTAAGATATAGCTGAAGAGCAAAAAATTCCGTGGCTGCAGCGCTGGGTTTATTCATACTAGATATTAAATTGTGGAGTAAATGGATTATGTTAGATGACTTTTTATGAGGCAGGGGCAATAGGTGGAGCAATAGTAAATTTTATGCCAAAAAATGACCTTAGGTATTTTTATTAATTTATTATCGATTTACGTACAAAATAAAAGTTAGAACTATTGATAAATAGCCGGGTAACTGCCACTTTCTCGTTAAGAAAAGACACGGATTCTTGGAAGAGAGAGCATAATCCTAAAAATACAATTCTTTCAAACGAGAACAAACTTTGATTTGAATTCCTTTGCCTTTGCTAAAATATATTCTCTTTGTCATACTCTCTAAAAAGATTCGAAATTTATCATACATTAGTTCTTTATTTCATTAATATTTCTCGTTGTAATTTGTTAATTTTTTGATCGAATTAAAATGTTAAGATTAATCTAAGTATTTTCTCAATTTTACATGCTGTCAATTGTATTAGTAAACATGTGACTTTTTTTTAGATTTCAGTAAAGCAATTATTTTAATAAATTAATAAAAATTCAGCATTTTTTTAAGTTAAAGAAGTTTTACAGCAATAGAAAAAACACTATATTTTGGAAATATGAACATTATATTTCTTAAAAATTTTAATCGCATCTTTTATTTTATGAAAAGAAAATATTGTCAAACGAGAATATTTTTATTAACACAATAACTTCCAGATGAGATATAAATAGACTGATTTGCACTTGAAAAAAACTCAAAATCAACTTTAAAAAGCTGTTTTGAATTATCCTTTTATTGTAATATCTTTCATAATACCTTTTGTTTAGCATATCTAGTAAATATATGTTAGCATTGACTAAGACATATCGTTTATCGAAGCAGATGTACACTAAAATTACCTTAATGAATATATTGGGTTCCTATAAGGAGTTTTGAATTTCAGTTTAGTGGTCCTTCTCGGTCTTTTGTAACGCATTTACTTCGATTAATACTTTTTAAGAGCAAAATATCATATTAATAACTTAAAGTACTCTTATTCTAAAAATATACTTACAAATTCTAAAAATATTAGTAAAATATCTCAGTGAATTCAAAATTCTCATCAAACTTCGAAGTTAAAGTTTTATTTCTCATCACTGATATACACTCATGTTCATAAATCCAGGATAATTGAGAATCACATGGAAATCGAACTCTCGACACAAAATTTCACTCTTGTAGAATTATCACACATATCTTTAAAAATAATATACAAATTACAGGAATCCACGAGATGACACCGATAGTACGTCCTAATGACGAGAGTGTAAAAGGAATGGTGGCAAAGAAGTAAAATTGTTCACAAGCTTTCTGTAAGCCACTAAGTGAACAAACCGAATAGTTATGACACAGAGGAAGCACGACGATGTTTTTTTACGTTGTAAAATTATCGACAGCATGAAATACAGCGTACTCAGATGAAAGTATCAAAGGAGAACTTGGAGTTATATACCCAAAATGTCCTCTCTAGGCTATAGCAATGATTCCAAGATGACGGAAATGTCTAGAAACGTTACAATACAGATCGTCCCTGAGTTGCAATGCCCGAGACCAATGTTTGGCAGTAACTCCGAAAAGAAGCAGTCGGAGTAAAACATCAGACCTATCTCGTCAGTTATATGCAACCACAAGTACGACAGTTTCAAAACAAATCGGGGCAGACGTTTGGACATATTGATATATATACTCGCAGGCTTCTCGGATGTGTTCCACTCACGGTAACTAAATGTCTCCAATCCCTCCCAAGTCCTGCTGATTGCCTCATCGTGGCGGGAGGGTGTTCCTGGGCGGATTGGACGAAGTACATTAGGAGTTCACTCCTGGCAGGGTCATCCTAGACGTGAAGGCCATTCCATTATGTCCAGCTAAAATCAGCAGGGACTGGAGCTAAGACAGACTTCTACCATTTGGTTCTCCGATCCCTAGATCAAAAGAAGCTGCACATTTCCTCCTTCATATGAACTCGTTGAACCAGTGTCTCCATCTTACACCAACTGAACCATGTATCGCTACATATTCATTTTCAATGGATCCCATCTCACGTCGAACTTTATGGTAATGAAATGGCGGACAAACTAGCAAAGGAGAGCTGTAGTCTTCCAACTCCCTCTACATCCGCCCTTACCTATTTGGAATTATACTCGTTAAAAAAATCTCAAAATTTGGTAGAATGGAGAGCGCCTCCCACTCATCATTGGTATGCGGGTAATAGACCCGGATTGGCCCTAGCCCTCAACTGCGATAGATGCTCACAGACTACACTTTCTCGTCTTGCTAGTGGTCACATCAAGTGCGTTTAATTCTCAGTGAACACGAAGATCTTCTCCATCTGTGCAAAGTGTTAAGATTACCAGGCTTCCCCGGAGCACATAATGCGTTGTATGGATCTCACAAGCAAAGATATCTACACATATCCCTTTCTTGTTCTGGACTTTTTGAGAGTCAAGGATTTAATTGATCTTGTCTGGCTTGTCAGACCCTGGAGAATTAACAACAACAACAACAACAAATGTCTCCAATAGTTAGCCTGGAGTAGAGAACATGCATGTGTGTGTGTGTACACATCTTCATAGTTTGCATGTGTGATGTCTAGGCTTAGCTTGAAGTCTGATTCACATCGAACTTTCATATGCAGAATGACAGGTACCCGTCACCTCCAAAGCAACATTATTAAACTACATGGTTACTGTGGTGTAAGATAGCTCGTATAAGGTATCCGAATACCCTAAAATTGTAAATTTTGCCAAAAATTGACAACTTTTATGACTTTATTTTATAGGTCATCTTATTAAAATTATAAAAATACCAAGTTTATTATTTTCCGTTTACTAAAACAAAAATTACTAGTGTTTTGCTAAAAGCAGATGCCATTACTTTAAGCAAGATGTCATACTTCAAAACGCGTTTTACTCGAAATGTGTTTTATTTTAAAATGCTCAAACAGGGCCAGCGATTGTTCAAAAAATTTTGAAAATAATTAATTGATTTTTTTTTGTGTGCATATTCTGTATAATAGTAGAAGTGTTTTAACCTTCAGGTTTATCAATCACCGTTTTATTACAAAATTTAGTAAGTATGATCACATTTCATTAAGCAATTTCGAGTAATAATTTAGATAAAGTGCTCTAGTTTTTGTAAAGATTAAAATATCTCTTATCTTGAATATCATTTCAAAATTGAGTAACATAAAAACACATCAGAATTGAAAAATTGAAAATTTGTTCATAAAATTTGGTACAGAATAGGCTTCGTTTATGTTATTTTTTACAAATGTTTACCCATTTTTTCCCCTTTTAGTAATGAAAATTTCTTTTTCTCTTCTTAATTTTAGCATATTTTTCTTAAAATGTATGAAACAAATCTCAAAACCACAAAAAATCTCCATTTCTCCATTTTTTTTAAAGAAAAAAGCTGTCGCAGTAGTCGGATACCTTAATTATCATACCAACCTTGTAATATTAAGTCTTTGTAAAGGTGGTATTTTTTGTAATTGTTTTAATCAGTAAAAATCGTAGTTTTTATGAATGCTCCACAAGTCCATATTTTCACATGTCACACATGCTCCATCTTTTTTGTTCTTTATCTTTTGTTTAATAAATGAGCTTAATGAATAAGTACCGTTTGTTTTGTTTCTGAACCTTTATTTCCCGCAGCTGGCATTATCCTTAATATTTGGACATGGGTGCATATCGGTGGATATTCCGATTAAACAGAATGCGTACTTTCTCTTTGAGAGATGAGCAATATACGACCTTAATTAGGAAAATGTATTATAATTTAATTTTCATAAGATATATGAGTATATTGTAACAAACTCAAAAATACATTCTTTTTTTTCTGAAAGATATGTGGTACTTTGAAATATGTAACACATAAAATATTTAGACAACTCTATCTTAAAAGCATTTATCAAAACCAGAATAATAAGAGAAAGAATTCGAAGGAATTAATTATTAATTCAGTTTTTTTATTAAATTCTTTTTCATTTTAATTAGAAATTTTCTCCTATAACGAAGTTTTTTTTTAAAAAAAACCTATACTTAAAAATTATGATTCTTTGTGAGATATAGATAGTAAAATAATATTTCCAAATTATTAAAGAAATAAAAATATATAAGCAATTTTTCATAAATTATTTTTTTTAAAAAATCCACAATATTCAAGTACTAATATCTTATATATATACTTCGTGAATTCCTGTGTATTAGATTTCATTAGAACAAACAATTCACATTATTTTACCTGCTTCTTCACACAATGTGTTTAATGAATAGTTAATCATTTATATCATATTATAAAATAGTATATGAATATTCAGTATTTGCTACAGCGATTGTATCATTAACCTTGAATTCTTTCTGAATAACTGTGAGGAAACTTCTAAAATTTCCAATTTAAAACCTTAATATATGACCGAATGAATTTTATTTTTATGTAATACAGGGTGCTCCAAAAAAGAAACGAACCATTTCCCTGAAAACACTAATGTATTGAATTCGTTCACTGGTATTTGAAGAAATGTCCTTAGAAGAAAGAATAGACATCCTTTCGTAGAAACTGGATGGTAAAACATATGAAGAGGTGTGTCAGCTGTACCAGCGCAAATACAGAAAACAGCCACCAATAAGGGCTATCTCAGGGTACTTGATAACTAATTCAAACGAGCCGTCAGCGTGGTGGATCAAAAACATCCTGGACGGCCATCAACATCTGACAATATCGTCAAGAGACTTAACCTGAATTATTTCACAAATACCCTGATATTGACCCTTGTTGGTGGCTGTTTTTCGACTGACACCTGACGCACCTCTTTATGTGTTTTACCACCCATTCTAAGGAGAGAATTTCTTCAAACACCTGTGAGAGAAATTAATACAATTGTGTTTTCTGGGAAATGGAATACTTTTGGAACACCTTGTATACATATTCTAATGTATATTGCACATTTATCTTTTATTCGTTACTTTACTTAATCATTCATATTTTTCTTACTTTTACAATTACTTTAATGCTATTAGAGTTGGAAAAAAATAATCTACATTTTCGAATCGAAAACTTTTATTGATGTCGAGTAGAAAATTTGCTCACATCAGTTACTTCAGACACATATTTTATGTTATGAAATCCATTTGACCAATGTTCAATATATGTCTCTTCTCATTTAAATGTACACTTATTTTAAGAAGAAAACTCAGACTCGTCGAAAAAAATCGGTTTCTTAAAAAAGAAAAGTATTTTGATTTAGAAGATAATAATTATGTTAATTGAATTGATTATACCATATCAATTAGTATCATGACTTATTTCTTTCTAAGCCGATGACATTGATTAAGATGTGATCAAGATATTGCGGAGTTATCAAACATATTCCACCTAATTTTTGTTAACTCTACATGTGGGAGATACACACAATCAAATTTAGAGTTTCTTAAAATCACTGTTTACCTTAACATGGAGTTTAAGATTTCCATATTGAAGTTTTTCTGCGTGTATGTTATTATTAAAGCTCGAAAGCCGTTAATGCAGCGTTTCTCAAACTGTGGGGCGCGCTCCCCTTGGGGGCGTGATACACCTACAAGGAGGGCTCGAGCATATTAAAAAGTCGAAAACAAAGAAAATATTTTTAAAATATTAATTTTCTGAAATTAAACAAACAAAATACATTCTGACGTAATAAAAAAATAAAATGCACATTTACACTAATATAAAACACTTATATATTAGTACTGCGCTGTGTAAACTAATTTATAACAATACTTAGTTAAGAACAAATTTAATAATTATCAGTGACCCTAAGGGCTTATTTTAAATAAAATTATATGTAAAAATGAACACTTATCTTGTTAATTTGTACACTTTTTCATTAATCCCTTAAATGCCGGTTGAAAATTACGTGATACGCGCTTCCCAATTCCACCGTTTAACACGTAGGCGAACGTATGTGGTAAATAGAGGGGAGGGGAGTGGGTAGAAAAGGAATAAATAAGCATATCCTCTGAAATAAGTAAATCCTTCGCAAACACTGTCAAGGTCATTTTATTGCGTTTCACAGCGTTCGGAATAATTTTATAGATCACAGCTCACAGAAAAGATCGTACTTCGGAAAGACGTATATATGCGTCCTAAGTAATTAACGCACTGGCTGTGTAAACATTTATATGCGTCGGTGGCACTAAAGAGGTTGACGTCGTGTTTAGCGTTAAAGTATAGTATTATTGAATTTAATACATTGCTATTGTATGAAGGGGACGCGAGGAAAAACATGATTGAATATATAGGTCGCAAGTGTTGAAAGTTTGAGAAGCACTGCGTCAATGAGAAGATTACCAAGCTAATATACAGATTTACGGATGTGCACCGCGCAGTAGCTAACAGAGAATATTAGAGCCCCTCCCCTGAAAAATCAGGTTTTAAGCCAAAACAAAATCTTATAAAGGATACGTACTTGGCGTCATGAGGCTTTGGGCCCTCTCGAGCCATGGGCCCACCGTGATCCGGGGGCTTACGTTACGTCTTTGGTGCTCAGTTAAAGAGCGGAATCAAGATTTCTCCGTATTTTAATTAGGGCACCTTCACATTTTAGGTATAGTTAAAGTGGAATAATTAATTTTTCTCATTTCCTTTCCGTTAGGAATTTGGATTGAACGTTAACTCATTTCAGAATAATTTGTATTAAACATTTAGAAACACAATGGCAAAGATTGTTTTTGTATTTGATAAAGGGCACTTGAATTAATGTATAGAAAATTTAATTACGATGTTATATAAAAGTTCCAGTAATACAAAGAATAGTATCAAATACTGGTATAGCAACCGCAACCATTACAGATGAAACTATAGTTCACTAAATTATGTTGCTGACTATGACTCTACACTCCTGAATGCAAACCTAAAATGCAAAGAGCTAACTAATAATATGTTAAACCTTTTGATTCTTTGTATTATAGTTTTTTCAATTGATTGATGATTGATTTTACCAATTACTGTATCGATTGTTTTGTTGTATTGACTTGCTTGTTTAGATACAAAAAAATAATAAGTAAACGACAATTATTTTAAGCCTACATAAGCTTTGCTACGGCTCCCTCAAAGATCTTATTTTCACACTAGTAGGTTATATGCAGGTTAAAGAGTTTCTAAATAATAATAATTAACAGATTAACTAGGTAATTCGCGATTACTTAGATTATTCGAGAAATGAAACAGTTATCAGCACTAACAAGGTAAAATATACCTTATATCCGGGGTGGGCATTAAATCGATCGCGACCGACCGGCCAAGACATTTTGGGGTGACCGCCTTCCCTAAGATCCTAATAATCATTCCATCATACGAATATCCAGAAATACAGTATTTATTCGAATCTAAGCCGCATCCCAATTCAACAAAATTTTAAGAAATTGAAAAATATTCTAAAATGTGGCTTATCGATATGCAAGTTTACGAAATTAAAATAAATTTAAAAGGAAAACTAATAAGAAGTGAATAATTACGGTAAAATCCGGCGTATAACGCGCACTTTGAACACAAAACATACGTTCGAAATTTAGGGGTGCGCATTATACGCCGGGCATGAAAATGACTGCTTCAGAAAAAAAAAGATAAACAGAAAAAAAATTAGGCTTCTACATATATCGAAATACTGTTTACTTAAGAGAAATGGCATTCTTTATGAACCTAAAGGGTTGTAGCTCTAGAAGTATTCTATTTTTTTCTACAACTTGGAATAATAACTCGAATAAATGACATCAAAACATAAGAGAGTTGCATACGTATATTTCAAGGTTCTTCGTAAAAAGGGGTGTGTGCGTTATATGGCAAATATAGCTAAAAATTAAAAATTGGAGCTTGAATGTACAGGAGCGCGTTATACGGCGGTGCGCATTATACATCGAATTTTACGGGGTAGTTGTTTTATCAGTTTTAAAAGTTTAAAATACATGCATGAAGCTGTAATTGCTCTAAATACCCCCTCCACTCCCAATTTTCAGTAGCATTAACATTGGGTAAAAAGTGCGGCTTAGATTCGAGTAAATACGGTATTTTAAAAAGTATGGAGAGAAAAAATCGAAAGATAAGAGAAAATTTCATTGAATAGAAAATGCACTTCGCTATTTGGAGGCTATTTTACGAAGAAAATCGTAAAATGTGCTTGGTTTCGGGAAAAAGTTCGCGAAGTAAAGAAATTCGTAAAATGGAGGTCTGACTGTATTGTAAACTTTCTTTTAGCTCACTAAACCTACGTCAAGGTGTGGATCGAATAGCAAAAAATAACCTACACGCAAAAAACAAAACTAACAACATAAGGTTCTTTTAAAGAATCATATAAATATTATTCTTTTCAATCAGAAAGAGAAAAATACTTCAAGGGAAGCATATTAGACGAATCCCAAGTGTTTTAGGACTTGGCATTCTCTTCTGACACTTCAATCTTCCATCTGCAACAGATACTGAAGTCCTAGTACTAAGGGTACTCTAGATAAAAGGTATTCAGTATCTCAAAAACTTGTGGACGCAACTCAAACCTTTTCCTGAAAATGTTTCCTTAGAAAGAATTTTTCTCAAATATCATTTATACAATGGGTGTAACTTCTATCATAAATTTTTCTTAGAAAAATAAATAAGTGCCATGAAAAATGACAAAGCACTTTTTGATTTTTTTAAAGTTTTAGCTTGTTTACTAAATAAAAAGTGTGGGTGTCAGTGCTCTTGGGCGTATTATTTTTTAAAATGGGACATAATTATTTTTTTTAGTGTGTAAGACTTTTAATACATTTTGATGTAAACAAATATTCCGTATTTTCTAAGGTTTTTTCATTGCAGATCAAAATGAGATGAAAAATATGCAACGGCTCTTCTTTCTGTACAAAAATTACTAAATAAATATTATTCTTGAAGGAAAGTTTTTTATTTTTAGATTTTTATATATGAAAAGAATCCTTAATGAAATTAATTTTTTAAACTATGCAAATTCAGATGCTTATGGATAATGTTCATTTTTAGAGGAAGAGTGATAAATATCAAACTTATTATCTAAATCAAACTGAAGTAACATTTCCGTACGTTAAAGCTGGTTTAAATACTAATTCTAAAAAAATATTTTCAATAATGACTCGAAACAATCAAGATATAATGACTTGTTAATTAATCATAATTAAATAAGTTTACATGAGGATGAATTTTTTTAATCAATGTTTATTTATCTTGATTAATTAATTTTTTTGACTAAAATAAATATTTTTATTTGTTTTTCTTAAGAGTGATCTTTACAAAAAAAAAAATACTGATTTACAATATAAACGTCTCAATTGGAGAAAAAAAAGATGTAAATAAAGAATCAGCTATTCTGCTGTACCAAAATCCAATAATAATTTCTTATATAACAATAAAACTTATTTCTACAATCGAAGTGTCAATTACTTTTGCAATTAAAACTGCCTGGCCGTTGTTAATTTTCAGGTAGTAAATCAAGGCTATAATTTTCAGAGATAATGTGCATGTATATCCACAAGAAACAATTCAACTGGTTATTATCAACATTCTAAAAAGAATTTGTCTATTATAAAATACTTTTTAACTTCCTAATAAATAATTTTCCCATTTATAGTTCCCCACTTTGAATTAGAAATATATATTTGCTGATACATATTTTGGTGAAGTAGAGGAAAACGATTTCCATGGTAACACCAAATAACTTCCGGTTTTAGTGAAATGTATTTTGAATTTTTTTTTTCTTTTTTGTTAGATAAATATCTGTCGTAAGGAATGAATAAAATGTGAGTCAACAATAACATGTCACTACGATTTTAGGATAAAAAGGATTTCAAATATTTCATATCACATATATTTATTTTAGATATTTTTTATATGAAATATAAACAAAAAATAATAGTACGATTTCTTAATCTAACATTCCTTCACCTAACATCTTACTTCCTAATTGATTTAATTTCTGGGAATTTAAGAGGATTTGTAAAATAATAAGGTAAATTAGTGAAATAATCGGTTGTCAATATATACATATAATCAAAATTTCTCTACAATAGAGAGATGAATAAGCAGGATTAAACTGGAAAAATTGAAATTGTAAGATAACCAGACAATAGATTTTAAATGGAAATAAGAAAAATTAAAATAATTAAGATAAATATAAAGAAATATAAAAGCATGTTGCTACAGTATTATCAACATTGCTGACTTAGGACAGCTTAAATATATAAAATAATTATATATATATATATATATATATATATATTTCAAAAATATACACAAAATAGTTATAAAATTAAGATAACTATAGTCATGATATTATAAAGCCTTAGCCACAGTAGTACTATAGCAAACTCTTGGCCTTAGGAACCAGGATTGCAGGTTTAAACAAAGTTTTGCAGCCAGGCAACCTTCACCTGTATTTGCCAATACTCTGAACCATAGGGAAAGTAAGAAATGTGTAGAGAAGTTTAACTATTATTACAAATAAACCATAATCTATTAATATAAAAGGATAATATTATAGCCTGTAATAATTTCAAGAATATGTTAAAATCAATGCTAAAACAATTAGATAAATACTTACCACATGAGTACAGCAAAAACCATTTTCCGGGTGACAGAAAGGGGAATATCAGTAACGTATAAAATTAGTAAGTTTTGATAAAATAACATAAAGTCTATTATATATATATATATATATATATATATATATATGCATTTTTGATTCTATGCCACATACAGTACATGAAACTTCTGTTTAATTTATTTCATCAAACAATATTTATTTTTAATCTCATAACTGTGATTTTCTTTGAGATGTATTAACTAAAATCGCCAAATTTGGTACATTTGATTCCACAAATAAAGATTAAATTTCCTTATTCTACACCCTTCCTCTCAAAATTTTTTAAAAATATTTACTTTTTTCTTAGTTACGTGTCATTCTGGAGGCTTAACATCACGTTATGAATGAATAATATGTATAGAAAAATAACATTCTCTTTTGGATTGTTTCTGCTTTGCTTCAAAACATTAAATACAATCTACGAGAATTATTTAGAAAAAAGCTCTTTTTTTAATTCCTTTTTTATATGTAGCACTACTTAAATTAATTTTAATAGTTATTAAATCTTTAAAACACCTCATTCTGATTTTACTTATAGAATATTTACTTTCTATATACAAATTCACTACTGTAAAGTGAAATAATAAATTCATTCTTCTCCATTTTTGAAGAGATTGTCTCGAATTATTTGAATTGTGAATCAAATCTAGAATACCTCGAACTGCTCTAAATAAAAAAAAAAAATGTTTATAAGTTCCTGTATAAAAATCACACAGCTTCCTTTCAAACTATATAAAATTGGCAAACCGATCTAAAATTGCTCTGAGTCATAATACAAATTCTTTAATGAACACGTCTAATAACTTTACGGACCCTTAATCTTTAAATGCCGCCCACTCATTCCACGAAATACAGACTAAAGGGGTTCCACTGCGTAAATTACATAAGATTTATTGACTCTATTGAAGAGAGGACTGCTTCATAATAAACCCTAAGGAAAACACACTGGCTCTAATTAGGAGTAATATTTATATGTCAACTTTGAGATCTCTCCTCCAATTACGCACAAAGACGTCTATGGCTAGTTAACTACATTTTCTGACCATTAAAATTACTACACCTTAAAGAAGGATACAACTTACTGGATATGTAAATCATTACTATTTCAATGCATTGGAACAACGCGGTTAAGATGAATGCCGCAAGTCTGTATAAAAAAAGACTGTAAAATGAATTTGTTATTTAAAAAATGGTAATGAAGTTATTTTTTTTAAAAAAAATCATGTTAACATCATGTATACAGACATTTGTCCCAACACATGTTGGAATTGGTTCGCGTTAGGCTTGTGGTTCAAGGGTGGTGTGGTTTATTACTTGGGGATACATTTTGCATCCATTATTTATGATACCCTGACTACTAAGCACGTAAGAAATTATTGAATCAAAGAGGGTCACAGAGATTGTCTTCAAGAATAGTAGAGCCCTTGATCAATTCCATTCTAGAAGACAAATATGTTGTTCGCGCAGCCTTGTGAGATCGTACAAACCCATCACGTATGCTGGATCAGGAAATTGGTACTTTTGTATATTAAGACATCCAACTACCCTAAAATTGTTAAATTTGCCAAAAATTGACATTTGTTATGATTTTAATTTCTAGGCCCTCTTATTAGCTTTGTAAAAATACCAAGTTTATTATTTTCCGTTAACGAGAACAAAAACTACAAGTGTTTTAATAAAAGCAGATGCCATTACTTTAAGCAAGATATGCCATACTTTAAAACACGTTTTACTTGAAATATGTTTATTTGAAAATTTTCAAACGAGGACAGCGATTACTGAAAAAGTTTTGAAAATAATTAGCTGAAATTTTTTGTGTATGTTCTGCATAATAGTAAAAGTGTTTTAATCTTCAGATTTATCAATCACTGTTTATTACAAAATTTACAGTCCCTTATGTTAATATAATCAATCTTTTTGAAAGTAATTTCATATAATAATTAAGATAAAGTGCTCTATTTTTTGTAAAAATTGAAATATCTCTTATCGTAAATGTCATTTCAAAAATGAATTGCAAAGCAACACGTCAAGAATGAAAATTTGCTCATAAACTTTTGGTACAAAATCTGCCTCATTTATGTTATTTTTTGTAAATTTTTACCCATTTTTTCCTATTTTAGTAACAATAATTTCCTTTTCTCTTCTTAATTTTAGCATATTTTTCTTAAAATGTACTAACCAAATCTAAAAACCACAAAAAACTCCCCATATCTCCATTTTCTTAAATAAAGTTGTCGCAAGTAGTCGGATACCTTAAATGTCTGCTTAGGCGTCAGGAACATTACAGACTGTCAGAATGGCAACAATTGTTGCTGTTTCCTTTGGCATCACAGTAAAGATAGACATACGTGTAATTGTGTGATTAACGGAGATCATGGACACACTAGGCGTTTCATGTCATATTTTTAAACGAATCCTTATTTAAAGCATAGCAAAGTAATGGACTATCTGTCAGCTCCAAGAGTCTGGATTCGAGTGTGGAACGGTTGATTACTAATTTCGAAAAACAATTTTTCAATAAAAAACAGAAGCATAACCGAATTATTGTAAACACCCTTTGCTATTAACAAATAATGTAATCTTGATTTATAGTATGCTTTGGTATGTGAATAGAAAAAATTGTTATTTTCTTCTAACATTATCCTCGTGTAGTGGAATCTAAGAAAATCGTATGTTTCCAGTTTGTATTCGTCACTGTCATCAAAGACAAACAAATGGTAACTGACCGTATCGAGTGCCACTTGATCATCTCTGACTGTCATAGTCGACAATTAAGACAGTTGCCGTTACTTCCCAACGTTTCTGTGGTAAGTCCTTACCTTAGAAGTGTTAATGAGACGTATTGGAAATTAACAATGCTCTAGAGTAGGGGTTTGGCAACCTTATAGATGTGATGTGCCAAACCAATCTACCAATATGATTCAGTGTGCCGCGCAATAAAAAATATTTAAAAAGTTCAATTCCCGGGGCAATACATGAGAAGTTAGGGAACAGAGGTAAAAAATACAGATATTAAGTTTTATTATATATTAATTATACATCATTTAAAGATATTTATTACATAAAAATATAATTATTCCTTCAACATAAATAAAAAAATAAAATTGTACACTTAAATACACTGCTGTTTGTAAAAACAGCAACACCATGAAGGAATCATCAGAATTAAATGAACTTTGTAGCAAATATCAATTATAAAATGTTACGTAAAATAGTAAAGTTTCAGAGCCACCGCGTATGTGTGGCGTGCGCAGCGCCCTCAGAACAGATGCTGAAAGCGTATAAATAGAGAGCTGTAGCGGAACGTTGAAAATAATTAATGATTATTTTCATTATTAGTGAAACCCTCCACGACGAAATAAAGAGAAATTCCAACAACTTACGGAGTTTGAACGGGAGAGGATTACTGGCATTCGAGGAGGAGGATTTTTCTATCGCGCAATAGGAGCTCGTGCAGCTGAATAGTTCCACAGTGCTGAGAGTTTCGAAGCAATGGGCCGACGAGCACCGAGCAACTCGAAAAACTGTCAGTAGACGACGGAAAGTGATGTCAGCGCGCGACGATCGACACCTGCTCCGCATGGCGATGAATGACCGTACAGCTTCCACCAGGCAGTTGGCAGCACGTTGGTCTACTGCTACAGATGTACTAATGTCGCCTTCGTCAATTCGTCGACATCTGCTGCACCGTGGATTGCGTGCAAGGGTGCTTTTATACAGGATTCCCTTCACGGCAAACCATGGACGGTTGCGTCTGCGATGGGCTCACAGCACAGAGCCTGGCAAGCTGATTGGCACCAAGTTGACTTTTCAGATGAATCGCGCTTCAATATGTGGGACCGTGATGGCCGCATTCGTGTTAGACGCTATGCCAGTGAACGCTGCCTTGCAGAGTGCGTTATCAAACGACATAGTGGCCGTACACCCGGAGTTATGGTTTGGGGTGTGATTTCGTATAATGGACGATCCAATTTGCTACGAATTGAGGGTAACCTCAATAGCAACAGGTACGTCCATGAAGTGCTACAGCCCGAAGTCGTTCCCTTCCTTCAAGGCATCACTGGAACTATCTTTCAGCAGGATAAGGCACGTCCACATGTTGCGAAGACTGTTCGAGACTTCTGTTCCGCCCAACTCAAGCAACTTCTTCCTTGGCCTGCTTATTCGCCGGATATGTTGCCTATTGAGCACGTGTGGGATTTAGTTGGTCGGCTTCTTGCTCGTGATCCAGGTCCTGCAGCTTCAAAAGACGAACTTTGCTGCGCATACAAGCAATATGGAATTCTCTTCCACAAGCAGACATTCAAAATCGGTTTGAGTCCACGCCACGTCGAATAGAAGCACTTATTGCAGCGCGTGGTGGCTACACCAAATATTGATTTCGGACATTTAATTTTTTTTTTTGAAAATTTCGTCATTTATTTGTACTAATACAAGTCGTTTGTGCATTAAATTTAGTTTAATTCAGATGATTCCTTCGTGGTGTTGAATTTTTTTACAAACAGCAATATATGTATAATCTTCAAAGAATATTTATTAAAATAAGAAGTAAAAATAAATTATGAATATGCTTCAATACAAATTAAAAACTAAAATTTTACATATATTATGCATTTTAAGAATATTTATTGTAAAAAATAAGTGTATTTATAAAATATAAGTGTTCATGGAACATTTTTAAGTAAAATTTTAAAATGATTTTTGTCCCTGCAATGTTCTAGTTAAAACCGCAATATCAAGGTATAATTTGTGACTTTCAATTTGAAACATGATTCTGAATGTTCAGCTGTTAAACAATTTCTTTATGGACTTAAAATATATTTCACATGAAAATAAATTTGTTCACATACATATGTGGAATCAAAATGGAAAGTAGATTAAATGCAATTTTCTTCAAACAATTAAATCGGTCCAGCAATGAAACAGCAATTTATATAGATAATTTTATAATGATTTAAATCTATCTTAAAATTTTGTAATGTGGTTGAGTGCCACTGAGGACTGCTCCTCCGCGTGCTATAGGTTACCGACCTCTACTCTAGAGCGTGTGGCTGTTCTGTCCTGACACATAGCGATACATAGTTAACTGTTGGAATGTACAGCCCATTCATCAGATATTTTATCTACTAAAATTATCAGATCATGCGTTGCTAAAAGACTAACACGCCCCTGTTCTCCAAACTGATCAATTATTGAACTCTGGAATAGCAATAAAGCAGAACGGAATGATATATCTCTTGCTGTCATATATGCTCATTTTAACTCAAAGCCGAGTAAGTTTAGAGTTACTATTGTTGCAATGACAGAAACTTTGGGTTCAAAATTTTGTACGTTGCATATACCAAAGCACTTGTAAACACTATAAATTATGTCTTCTTCCCATTACTTCCTGTATATGTAAAATGAATAATATTATGTGATTAAATTTCCTTCCGGGTGTAATATATTTAAAGAATAGTAATAAAGTTTACAAAAAGTGAAAAGTTATTGTATGTTTAAACATTTGTCTGAATTTATTTAAGTTACCAAGTCATTTATAAACACTGTAAGTTATTTATAAACTAATTTGAATTCAAAGTAAAACGAATGTATTGCTCTGTTTTGAAATATATCTTCACAATAGAAATAGAAATACAGTGAAATACGTTTAACGCGAAAGCGTATTAGACGAATTATTGGTTAAAACGAAATAATAAAACGGTTCCGACAAACTACTATGTATTTTCATTCCTTTTTTTTCTTAACACGAAACAAAAATCGTTTAAAACAAAACTTTTTCCCTTCTGGGAATGAACAAAATATGGTAATCACCAGCCGAATTGGACTGTCCTACTTTATCATCGGAAGAATTCGTTGCAGAAAATAATGACAAAGTGTGTACTGGCACAATTATGACAGACAAAGATATTTTGGAGTTTGTTCAAAACTCAAAAAATGTCATCGATGCAGATTCCGAAGACGAAAATGAAATGAATAATGCAGCTTCTGTTCACACGTCATTTGAAATGCAGAACATCATGTGAAGTATGTTCAGTTGTTTAGACGCACATTCTTTCTCTCCAATAGCAAAATTAATAACAGAATGGACGGCATCGAACAATTTGTTGTCAATTGATGCTGTAAAAGACAACGCAAAGAAATATTTCAGATTTTTTTTCCAAAATAAATGTTTTATTTTCAAAAAACTTAAAATTTTTGTATAAAATTTCATTAAGGGCTACTGAATTTTTCGTTTCATTGGTTTTTATTAAATACATATATATCAATATTTATGTAAATAAATATATTCCAATAAATTTAATTTTGTTGAAATATTTTTTTGCAATATCGTTTAACAGAAACTCTTTTAACACGAAATGGTATTTCAATTCCTACAGTTTCGTGTTAAACGACAGACAGAGAGATATTTTCGTTATCTATTTTTAAATTATGTACACTTAAATGATATATTTTTCGATAAAATAAATACTAGTTACCATACTTACACTCAAGTGCCAAAACATTATGACCACCCCTACATTTTGCAATGAACTCGCCTGGATAACGTGGAAGGCACGTGATCAGGTGGAAGTGGTATTTAACTGCTGCTGGAGAGTCTGAAGAATCATTCTTTCACTTACTTCTGTGTGTGATGGGAAAGGCTGCGGATCTAAGCGACTTTGATAAAGGGCAGACTGTAATGGCTCGAAAGCTCGGAACAAGTATTTCCTAAACTGTACGATGCGTGTGCTGTTCGTGGTCTACAGTTGTTAGTAATTATGCAAAGTGGACGAATGACAGTGAAACCAGTAGTAGACGACATGATGTTGGACGTCCACACGCTATCAAAGAAAAAGGTTGTCGGAGGCTGTCTTGCATGGTGAAGCAAAATCGGAGCCAGTCAGTGGCTCAGCTGACTGTCCAATACAATGCAGTGCTAAGTAGAATAGTATCGGAGCACACTGTTCAGCGGACACTGTTGGATATGGGGCTACGCAGCAAACGTCCCACTCGTGTGCCTTTGCTGACCAAGCATCATTGCCAACTGCGCCTGCGCTGGTTCCGGGAACATCACGCTTGGTCCATGGATCAGTGGGGGAGAGCTGCCTAGTCAAACGAATCACGGTTTATCATTCATCACGCTGTTGGCCGTGTCAGGATATGCCGTCTTTCAGGCGAACAGTTGCTCCCTCAATGTACAGTAGGTCATACACAAGCCGGTGGTGGCGGTATTATGCTTTGGGGACGTTCTCTTGGGCGTCTCTGGGACCCGTGGTTTTGGTAGAGCAGACAATGAATGCTACAGGGTATCTGAACATCATTGCGGACCAGTTGCACCCGTACATGGCCTCTGTTTTTCCAGCTGGAAATGGAATGTTCCAACAGGACAACGCCCCGTCTCACAAGGCTAAAATTGAGTTGGAGTGGTTCCAGGAACATGATTCTGAATTCCAGTTAATGTCCTGGCCGCCTAACTCACCGTATCTCAATAAAGATAGTACACATTTGGGATGTCATGGGACGGCAGCTCAGAGTTCAAAAACCACCAATTCGCAATATCTCGGATTTGCGTGACCGTTGCTTAAACATCTGGTACAATCTGTCTCCGGCCATCTACCAAGGACTTGTGGCATCCATGCCAAGGCGGGTTGAAGCTGTGTTGCGCGCCAAAGGTGGGCCAACTCGTTATTAACAGGTGGTCATAATGTTTTGGCTCTTGAGTGTAGATACTTTAAGGTAAAACCTTTGTTTTGTTATGTTTCTTAAACACTATCAATCTTTGTTGTGAGGCAATATCAATTCGAATGCTGAGAAATTTACATTGTTTAAAAGAAAAAAATTATGCACTTTATTTGGCTTATTAGTTTTCAAACCATCTAAATATTTTCATTTAACTGAATAAATTCATGCCAAAAAATTGCGATTGTATCAAAAAATAGCTACTTATTGTGTTCTAAAAGAGAATCTTATGGTTAGTTATTGTTTAATTTGTTTAACGGGATGCTTCTCCTTTTTTACCTTCATGTAGAAATTGTTTTTGGATAGATATGTGATTCAATACAGTATAATATTTCAAGTGTTTTGGAAGGATGTATGCATTGAATTCAAATTTCAGGTAACGGACGAGATTTTGCAATTTTTGACAGTATTTTCAAATGTCGAATGTCTTGAAAAAGTCAAGACATTTTAGAAATAAACGAAAACCTATTTTTAAATGGAAGTTATAAAAATATTAAAAAAACGAAAGGAACAAAACATTTCTTGCTGATTTTTTTACAAGAAACTCTTTT
>BMAO01039162.1:0-63004 GCA_019973975.1 Trichonephila clavata
CTCTTAACTTTGAGGCGTGGGTACCTAAGGCTTTTCAAAGAAAAAATAATGGGATATTTAATTAGTTTCAATTACAACAGTTTTATGTATTATCATCATTTGATTCTTAAATGCACTAATCAATACATTCCAGTTAAGAGTGAACTTGGCATAAGATTTAATATTATTATTATGCAAATAATCAATCTGTAAATAAGAACAGCATGTGCAAATTATGCACGTTGGATGATTAAAAATATGACAGAAAATTAGTTTTATACAAAGTGTCTAATTTTGTAACTATATATATAGTTTTTAATCTCTGGTTAATTTCTATTATTTTCATGTGATATCTAATTGTTTGCACACAAATTTTATAAAAAAATTATTTTATTTTCCTTATTACTATTTTTAAATTTATTACTTCATCACACACTTTAAAGTTTACTGGTAAATGTCATCATAATTGTGATTAAAATACAGCAATATTTTGCAATAACTATTTTATCTTTAGTATTAATTACATAGACTTGTTAGGTATATTTTTTCGAGAAGAGTATTTATTGTATGTAAAAATGTTTTTCGTTATTTTATAATTAGATCTTTAGTTAGAATTTTGGAATTAAAACCCCATTTATTTGTTATTTAGTGTTTCAAAGTGAAAAAATATTTATATTTCTCATAAAATTATCACTATGGCAAACAAATTTATTTGAAGCCCCTAAAACTAATTCACTTTCTTCAATAAAGAATAAAACATTGGGTCGTTTAAAATTTTTGAAAAGCAGGTTTCTCAAACAGTTTTGAAGAATTAAAAATATCTACATATGTTGCCTATTGAATTTTGGGAATAGACGAGCTATGTTATTTGATTTGAAATCCCTGATTGACAACATTTTGAAATCTAGATACCGTAAGGGAGTAACATTTAGTTAATTAGAATTTGCACGAAATAATTTATTAAAATTACCTTTAAGCTTAGGTGCAATGCAAGAACTTATCATTTAGTTCATTTAAACGTTAATACGAACATAGAGCAGAATAAAATTTGCGACTTAAAACCTGTAATGAATGTATTGTGTTTTTAGTTTAATATGGGAAACATAAGACAATTAAACATCTTATACAATTTAATTTGACCTTTTCAAGACATAGAAGCATCATTTTACTAAAATTTAATTACAGTGCGTTAAGTATTCAAAATTATAAAATTTATTAACTTCTTAGTAATATTTTTACCAATTATTTACTAATTTACAAAACTCTTACTATACATCGTATGATTTGTTTTCCCCCCATTTCAGTCGCATTCGTTAGCAACGTGAGAGCTATGGGCAATGGATCATCTTCTCTAAGCATCCACAACACCCCAACGTGAGGACTTTGAGTCTCAATGGATTTAGTGGGTATTTATATATATAACGGCAGGTTTTCAGTGGCCGTAGAGCTCCAAAACATAACTTGACAGCGCCGACTATGAATCGAGAGCTTGACCGTTCAAATACCACGACCTTTATACGCTGTTAATGTGCAAGAATTTAGCTGTTACAGCTCAAGAACTAAAGAAAAATAATTTTTATAGATTTGCTACATGGTAAAAAAGTATACAATGTATTTCAATAATATTTTTTCACATTGTTTGCATTTCAATATGTAAATTTTATATAATCTTCTGAAAACAAGCAAAAATATTAGTTACATTATGTTTTATATCTAAATATTAAAATTATAAAATACATTACGGATATTAATTATAAAATTATTGCATAGTAATTTTGATTATTGGGAATAAAGGTCAGAATATATTAAGTGATTTGTAGAAGTTGCCAGACGAGTATACAAGGTACAGTTTAATTATACACTTCATGAGATCAAATTAAATAAGGTTCACAATTTATCTGGTTACCAGAGTTTTATTTACTCAGTCAGCTGTAACTTACAATTACGGAATGAATTATGTTCTGCACAGAGCATTTCCCAGATATCTTGAGCCTTTGATGTTCTAAGTTAATTACCAGACGCTTTATGTGTGTTGTACTATTGTAAAATTAAAATGAATAAATATAGAGTTATAGCTAGGTAGAAATGAAATAAAATTTGTTTGTACTTAGATGTAATTTGTAACTTTGTTTGTAATTTGTGATCCATTTTCGTTTATCAAACTTAATATTAAAAAAAATATGAAACAAAGTTTAAAAAAAAACAAAGAGAATACTCAAGGTGTAAAAAATAAACATATCTTATTCTCAACAAACTTATATGCACATATCTAATTTTCAAACTAACATTAAGCATAAAATATATTTTTGAATGGCCAATCAAGTAATGATTTCTTGTAACACTTATTAAGATAAAATGGCCGTATTTACTTAAATCTAAGCCGCCCTGTTTTTCCAGGGTTAACGCTACTGAAAATCGGGTTCAGCTTAGAATAAAAAGTAAAACATTTGTTAGAATGTGAAAATTGATTCTCCTCACTTTTTAAAAGGGAAAATGTAACAGTCCATTTTGGCCACTTGCATTGATGGCATATTCTATACCTCAGTTTATTTCCATTATCTATTATATCCTAAACATGGTTGTCTGCTCGTATTTAGGAGACTTTTTTTGTATAAGCTTTCCTTTAATCACCTAAACAACAAAGATATCTGTAACAGCATCAAGACGAATTCATTATGACGCAAGTATGAAACGGGAGGCAATTTTATATGCAGGAAAAAACGGAAACATAGCAGCGGACATTGAAAATTTGACACGGATGAAACAAATGTTCGTGGATGGCGTAAGCAAAATAATATAATTTTCCATGTAAATGTTCAACAGACCTTAATAATTCTTTTACATTCTTCTATAATGCATTCTTTTTGAAAAATGTTGCACAGAAGACGCCAGTTTGGGTGAAAATGGTGACCCCTGCACTAATTCTGAAGTTAGCTGTGATGATGATTAGTATCCGGGAGTTACTAATCATTTTCGAAACATGTTACTGACGGTAAAAGTCATTATAGGGTTAATGTATGTATTTGAAAGTTTTTAATTAAATGAATTAATTAATCATTTATAAGAAATTAATGATTAATTTCTTATTATTTCTAAAAGGTTTTTCTTAAAAATATTTTAAATATCGGATATAGATTAACCTTTTACACAATTTTTTATTTTTTTCTCAAAAACGTGTGGAGAATTAGGGGTGTGGCTTAGAATCGATGGCGGCTTAGATTCGAGTAAATCCGGTGTATATATGTATTTAAACATCTTGTTCAATATTTACGTTGAAACAACCAAGTGTAATTTAAAACAAAATTTTGTTTTAGATTTACAAGCAACCGTTAAATTACTTTAAAAATTGCATTCAAATATTAGTTTAAACAAAAGAATTTTATACCGAAAAATAAATGAATAGCGATGCAATTATTTTTCTCATTTGATTCTGAAATAAAGATAAATTTTGATCCAAAAAGGAACTTTGGATCTATCACTCTACGTACCCCCACCTACCTCTAACTCTCTACCTATCTTATACTCTATCTATATCTGTTTCAATTTCTATCTATCTGTCTATCAATCTATCTATCTATCCATTCATGTATTAGTCATGAAAAAGACGCAACAACTATTTCATATAACTATGAGTTCCTGTGTTCTTTTCATCACAAGCTTCTGCGTGATATTAACAGTTGCAGAATGATGAAATACGTGAATATTTTAGCAAATCCCAGGAAAGTTCCTTTTCCACACTATCATAAAATCATACTCTTTGAGATAAAATTAAATCTTAAATTAACATATATTTGAACAACTTTGAATAAAAAAGCAGATATTTACATTTTTCCAGGTACATGT
Source organism: Trichonephila clavata (assembly GCA_019973975.1). NCBI lineage: Eukaryota > Metazoa > Arthropoda > Arachnida > Araneae > Nephilidae > Trichonephila > Trichonephila clavata. The sequence continues at coordinate 3,823 of BMAO01039162.1, forward strand.
GAAAATATATTTCAGATTCTTTTTACTTACTTGCAGTAACATACTCATAGGTTTGAAAAAAAATTATCTAATAATAAATAATTTTCTTCCAAATTCTTAAGCAGAATTCAAGTATCCTAAGGGTTTTTTACTCGTTCTTCTCACACGAAGACTTATTTCCTATGAAAATAATTTTAGTTTTACTAGACACGTGTACAAATTCAAATATACAGTCTTAAATTTTAAAGCTGATATATGTAAACATATAATTGCCCTTAAAAAAAAGGAGGAAAAAAATAAAAAGAAGTTAAGAAATTTTCAAGCTCTAATGAAAATTTAAAAATTCATTACAGTTCACAATAGAAATAAATTCAGTGAAAAGATTATATGACTTAATGATTTTCTTATAGAAAAATACTTATGTTGAGAAGAATCTTAATGCAAAATGCCATGCTTAGGTACATTTTTGTCTCCAATTATGCCACCAAAAGTAACATGATTACCAAATTTTAAGCATGTAGGTCTAATAGCTCTAAAACGAGATTTTTTTTCTTTAAAAAAACAACCTCCTAATTTTTTTGGAAGTCAACTTATGCAAAACCCTTAGGTGATCTCAACTGAAATAAAGTGGCGTACTTGCCATATTTCAAATCTTCAGGTCTAATAGTTCAAAAATGGGAACTTTTATGTATAACACCTCCTTATTACCTGGCAACCTCTTCGGGAGTCTTTCCACAAAACCCGTTCTTATTGGATAAGAATTTCTATTCAAGAAAAGAAGCATGCTTAGCATATTTCAACTCTGTACGTCTTTTAGTCTCGTTTTATGTGATGGATGAGCATTTGACAGAAAAATATATATAAAACAATCGTAAGAGTGTATGCTATTTACTCGAAAAATTAAAAATATTTCCAGAATTTTTTTATATTGCATAAAAGCAAATATATATATGTGTATATATATAAATTCCGTGTAAAATGATTCCAGAATTAACAAAAGTAGTTGATGTAATTAACTTTTCAGGAGTTTGAACTAAAATCTTATACATAAAAAAAACTTAAACTTATTCGGAACTGAAATTTTTTAAATCCTATTTATTTTACTGAAAATAAATATAAATCATTTTTCATTTTGAAATCTATATTTCTTGCGAAAGGCTTGGAATCTCTTTCATCCTTAGAAAAAAAAGATGGTTTATTTTCAAATATATCTTACTGTAGGGGAGGGAATACAGGAAATGAAAATTTGCACATAATACCTTCATTTTCGCAGCAGTGTGTATCTTTTTTATTTTTGATAAAATTATTAAGTATTAAGCATTGCAATGATAATTAAACATTTTGTTAAATAAATATCAGAAGATTGGAAATATAAATATTATCATTAAAACATTTCAAGATCTGAAGAGAATTTAAGAATTAAGTAAAATATTAAATGATGTACGATTTGATTCGACGTTTTTAAATGATTAACTTGAGAGGAATATGAAAATAATGTTTGTGGAATGTCCTATTAATACTAATAAGAATTTTTTTTTGCAGAAAACGTGTAAGCAAATAAAATAAAATAAATAGCTAGTATTGAGATTCTTTCAGTCACAATACAAATTTTGTTAAAAAGAGAAAATATTATAACATTATTTAACTTCATAAAATTTTCAATTTCTCTTTGTATTTGCTATACTAATTTCCCCCCCCCCATACTTTGAGATTTTTCTATATAGCAGTTCAATTTGTTGCTTGGTTTGGAGCTACTGTTTTCTATTTCTTTTCTAATATGCCTTTTATATATTTTATTTTTTTGATTTTTTCTTATATCTTTATCTTTGATCTAACAGAACTACTGTATAGATATGAAAACTTTGAGAATTAGAATCCGGAGCATGTGAAATCTACTAATAATAAGAAAAGTTTATGAACCAAAATTCAAAATTATTGTATTTTCTAAAGCAGTAAATATAATCATGTTTTATTGGATTCTAATCTTCCTTTGTTAGCAGAAAATATATACATACGAACATAAAGAAAAATAATGAAGGAACTAAAAACATAGTAGAGAACATTAGTTAAGTCTAAAATATACATGTGTTTTTGAATACTATGTAAATAAATAAAGATGGCAATAAATATATACACACACGATATATATTGCTACGGCACTTGAGCGTTTTTTTTTATCTAAATTTGAAACCATTTAAAATGCTAAAATTATTTTCCTAATTAGGAAAAATTATTGAAATATCAAATTTGTATTAAATATTCGAACAGTTATGGATACAAAATGAACTGCGGCATTAGTTCCAGAGCAGTACGATGTAAATTAATAAGAATAACTAAATTTATAAATGGAATATGTTCATTTTTGAAATGGCTAAATATTTACACCATCTTTTATAAATTTCAACATAATGACTTTCCCATTGTTTTAAATTATCAGAACTAAATTATTCATACAGTCTCTTATCTTCTTCAAACAAACAATTGTCATCAATTTTATCATCACGCATTTCTTTCAATAAACAATTTTCAAAATGTGCCCAAATTACATTGGATGAAGTGACACGTAACATTTCCGCCTGGCATTTATGAATACAAAGATTAGCATATTAGTTTTAAAATATTGAAAAGGAGGACAAGTAGGAGGACACTTTTCAAAGAAGGACAGAATCAATAAAAAAAAGGACTGTCCTCCCTAAAGGAGAACGATTGGTCACCTTAGTATTAAATGCTTATATTTCGATCCAGTATGATATGATGTATCAACAGAATTTTAAATTATTTTCCAATGCGAATGAAAATATCTCTTATCTGAATAGTTAAGCTCCTTTTCCATTTCAATGGTTTCAAATGTTATCGAAGGAGTTATTAGCTTAAAAGTGTAATGAGAGAGCGAAATGTGAATAATTCATTGATAATTTATGCCGGCAAAACCGTTATAAATCAGTTATGAATTGCCGAAAGAGCAGCCAATGATGCTGGAGTACATGATATATCTATTGCCTCATACTATTTTAATTACATTCAAATCGCGTTTTGGCTCTGTATCTTCAGAAGGAAAATCCGTTATAGCATCGAAATTCATGAAACGTCGGCAACCGTTCCGTGTATCCTGAGATTTTGAATAATGAATGCTACACCACGACAGTACCAGTGGTTTAAGTCAGAACGGTTTGAAAGTAACAGTGAAAAGTTTATTAAAAAAATAGACATATATTACTTTATGTTTCTGTTCAGTAAATCACACATATATTCTACTCGAATATTAGAAAAATAATCCATGTGTTCAACATTTAGACCACTAATTCTCATTTTTTTGCGGTGCACTTTTTAAAATTTGGCGGTACACTAACAACAAAATAAGTTTTAAAAAATTTGCTTATCTATAATACAGTGCTCCTCAAACTTTCAATGTTTGCGACCCAATTTTTGATCAAAACTTTCATCGCGCCCCCCTTCATACAATAATAATGTATTGATTTAATAATGTACGCGTCACAAAAGCTAAAATAAGAGATTTATTATAAGCCGTACAAATTATCAAGGTGAGTATTAAATTTTGTATATAATTTTAAGTCATGCCATAGGGTTACTAGTAATTATTAAACCATTGATATTAACTTATAATTGATAAATTAATTAGCAAATACATTGAGCAGTGCTCATACAATTATAAGTGTCAATGTGTATTTTACTTTTTGTTACATCGAAATGTATTTTTTTTTTTGCCTCCTTTCAGTAAATTAATATTTTTTTTAAAGAATCTTTTATTTTTTACTTTTTGATATGCTCGTGCCCGCCATGTAAGGTCATCACGCCCCCCTAGAGGGGTGTGCCCCACAGTTTGAGAAACGCTGCTATAATACACTATACAAAATAGTTGATGATAATAGTTTCCGATGTTAAATAAAATAATATTTCGAAAAAGTCAACAAAATGTTTATTGAGTAATTAATTTCAGGTTAATTATAAGTATACATTTAACGTGAAATCTGAGCATGAAGATTTTTCATGACTTTTGATGACGTGCCACCCATCCGGTATAGTGGTTAGTGACGCTGACTGCGGTGCCGTAAGACATGGGTTCGAATCCCTGAGAAGGCATTGGTGTTTGTAAATGTATAGTGCCTTCGCGTGGCATGGGGATACTCTAAATACCCGTCAAACCGCAAGTCCTCTCGTGAGGTTGGTGGAGGAGCAAGAGAGTTGGGAGGCCCTTGACCACCCCCTACGGTGTTCTCCCTCAAAATTGAAGCGTAACCGAACAAAATCGTACAGTCACCTGAAATGCTCAAAGGCTAACGACAGGTGTAAAAATCTAGCCCTTAGCCGCGATGAATTTTGTGGACCTTGATCTGATATTACTGTCGATCAGGTGACATAAGTAACAACAGCAACATATTTGTTCGTAAATGATAATTCCCCTCTCCTTTTATCATTTACATTTAAAAGTTTAAATATTTTTTTATTTTGCTTTAAAATTTGCTAATGCTGAAAATCCGAATTCAAGTAAATATGATGTAGAAAATTGCAACACTATTTTTAATGATTTTTTTTGGCTATTATGGAATAATCATTTCTAATTTTAGTTAAAAAAGAATTAATTGACACTTCCGAATTGTTTTGAAATTAAATTTCGATCATTACAGAACGAAATTAGTTTTTCCTCTTCATTTAAAGTTAATTCGTATGCAGATGTATCCACTATTACAAATTGATTAGGAACCTAATCAAATTTATTTATATCCAAATATGGTCAACAACAATTTTATAAATAGTTTACTTCTATAAAATAACAAATGATTTGGTTCTGGATTTTTTAAATTTTTTTATCAGAGCATAATTAAAAATTTTACAAAAATTTGGCGGTACACGAAAGTGCCGAGGCACAGTGGTTGAGATTTTTAATACTCATCATTCTTTGATAAAGATTCTTAATACATGCAGAGTAAAATTTTATTTTGCTTTACTTACAATTTCCGTAAAAACTAATTTTCTTATAGCTTTACTGATACCGGCTTAGTTAGGATATATATTATCAAATTTAAATCGGTGATTTAAGCTGATCTATAAAATATGTTAATATTTACTAATAATTCTAATGAAAAAAGAATAATAATTAAGTTAAGGAATGCATTTATTTAACAGAACTTCTTTTTGAAATTACATGTTTTGGACACATCAGGTTTCATTTTCAAATATATAACTATTCGAAAAAATGTAATTTGATTAAACATGTGACAAATGCTTCCCAGAATAATAAATCATTTTAAGGCCATTTTAAGTAATTTAAATGTGAGATACCTAAAGATAAAATAAATATTTTTATTTATAAAAACTTTATTATCAAGACAACTTTTTCATAATTAAATGGAATTAAATTCGTTTCACAAAATATACTACGAAAGAAAACATAATCGATGACACATATAAACAATTGAGGTTATTTTATACAGAGAGAAAGAGAGCAAAAATAATATTAGAGAATCTGTTACAATTAAATATACTTTAATATATACACAAAGCAATTATTTAATTATACCTTCACCTATAAATGAAGATAAAATTTTTACCAGCCCTTAAACTAGTCTCAATAAATAATTTCTGCATAATTTGAAAGGAAAAACGTATAGAATGTATTACAACTTGGACATTAAATTACACAACTAATTATAGAAACAATATTTAATAAATTACTAAACAAACTAAAATAATGAAAATACACACACAAATATATATAAATTTATTTCATTAATTAAAGAACTTTCTAATTTGTAAAACTAAAAAAAGGGACTGATTTCCTTATTTATCAAATAATTCGTAACATAATCACATGGAAATAAAATGATGTTTAGATACAATAACCAAAATAATTATTCTTTTTAATGAATATTTTGAAACGTTTCATGAAAATGGCAGTGGAATATTTAGTTGATTATCCGGATAAATTTCGGAACAAAGCTATCTAGTGTCTGATAATTAATTTGAATATATTATTAACTTGAACTAACCTTACACATCAGGTCAAGTTAATCAAATAAAAGGAATTGATGACGCATTATTTATCTCTGAATATATGTCATGTAAGAATTCTTAATAAAAGCAATTAAGTATCGATAAATAAAGTGGATAATTAAGAATCATGTTCTTAGCTACAGCAAGTAGATTATTTACCGTTATTTATTAAGATGGACATTTTTATATGGTTAATAATTGTATCTTATTAATATATTTAATGAATCCATACATATTATTAAGTTAGAGCGCTGTTTATTGCTCTTGGATAACATATATTTTCCTATAATTAAGAGAGCTATATAAATCTGCTGTAAATGTGATATTAATCTTTTATATTTTTAAGAAAATATATGAAATTATATTTTGAATTGCATTACCCGACTTCAAATTATTTTTCATATTGTAGTTTATTTCCATTTGGTTATTCAAAAAGAAACTGAAAGAAATTGTTTATCTTTATCTATTTTTTATGAAAAACATAAATAATTGCCGTGTCCTACAAGTATTGCATGGGACTTACAGAAGTAAAATAAACAAAATTGGATAAATAAAATAAAGGATAAATAACAAAACAAAAATTACGAAGAAATAAAATAACAAAATCTAATAAATAAATACCAAGGGCAAACAAGTGCATTACAAAAATTAAGTAACAAAACCAATACTGTGGAGTACCATAAATAAGATAGTGAAGTTATAAAACCAGAGCAATGAAAAAAATACTAAATCAAACAAATGAAGCTACAAAATAATGTCTTATTTCTAATTCTAATGTCTTCATCTTTATTTTGCAATGGACCTTTACTTTGTTTTACAAAGTACAAGAATAAAAAATAAAGGGAAAAAAATGCTTCTTTTTACCATGTTGTTCACTAATATCAAAGAATGAAAATTAAATATTTTATGACTTGTGTAAAACAGAAATTATACTTTATTAATATTGTTTTTATTAATATTTTAATGTAAAAAATATTTTATAACTTTCAACAAATTTTCATTTATATATATCACTAAACCTAGGCTCCATGACTTAGCAAACTAATTGGTCGCTATCAAAATCACACAATCCCAAAATGAAACAACAGAGAACAATTCGAATGCTCTCGAAACTAGCTACAAAACGGACTCATTTCACTTTACTTCTAATGCACTCATTTAAGTATTCTCGTTTTGTATGTTATACGATTTGGAGTCGTTTAGCCGCGAATGGGCCAGGAACAATATTCCCTGAGGTCAATAGTGCTTTTGTCAGACCTCATACGATTAACGAGGGTATTAACGCTCTTTAAGAGGGCACTTTTGTGCAAGTTTAACAACGTGGAGACGTGAGTTGCTTACGATGCATTCCGTTTCTGCACCGATTATGGTTATTACGTATGCTAGCAAGAATATTTCGATGGCCCTGTTCCACTTTAGGATAAATGATTGTTGCATCTTCAGGTGGAGGTAGCTTTGTGAAATTTAAGGAGGTTTGTCAGGATACTCTATGATAAATTTAATTCATATTCCTGTATGTCGGTGTAAATACCGAAGGAAAATAGAAAACATATTAATCCTGATTATAATAAATTAAGATTTAAGTATTATTATATCTATAAATTGATTTTTTAAGCTATGATATGAAAATTGACAACGTTAGGAATCGGGTTTTAAAAAAGCGAATAATTGAATATTTTTTTCATATTTAGGTTCATTGAATTAAAATATACATATAAAACTGGTTAAAGAATATTAAAACCAAACAAATTATTTAAATGCAATTTTTTAGGAAAAAATGAAGGAAGAATTAAATATTTTCAAAGCAATTTTATTTTATAAAAAATACTTCTATAATAATAACATGTTGCTTATGTTATTTTAAAAGTATACGTAAGGAGGAAGTATACAAGAGCTGAACTAGGAATTTTGAAAAATTCACATTATTTCCAGAGTTACGATCAAAACTTTCTCTACACTGACATATTAAAATATGTGAATCAATCCACTTCTAAGTTATATATTTAAAAAAAAAATCGTAGTTCATTCCCTGTATAGAAGTCCTTGATTTTACATAGGAAAAGTAAGTACATAGTATTATGGAAGCATTTTTCATAAAATGAAAATGCTTTGAAAATATATTTATTCTTTATTTTTTTGCCAAAAAATTAGATTTTAGAAATTTTTTTGTAATGATATTTTTGAAACAATATTACACGTGTATATTCTAGTTCAATTGACACTACATATAAAAAAATTTATCTGTTTACACGATTTTTCAAAATTACGGTTTCGAATGTTGTCAGTCATCGCTTCAAAATTTGAAAGTCGGAAAATTATTATTGAGTTAAACAATGTATAATTAATTAAATCATCGGACAATCTACAAATTTTTGAAAAATTCCTAAAACAATATTATTTAAGAATCTTTTTTTATATTGTCAAATTTTGAAAATGAGAAATTTTGATACTGCGCTCTGAATTTTTCCTCTGATTTATAATCCTTATTATACGTGTATATGTGCAGAATTTTCAATGTATAGTTTATTACTTATTGTTATACCAAAATAAATAACATAGTATATAACACATTAAATGACATATTTTTGATGTTAATTAATTATTAGTAGTTAAAAATAATCAGATACTTAATATTTTCAAGTTTTTGGTATCAATAATTGCTCCAAAAATAAACAGAAAAAAGGAAATTTCACAGCCAAAAGGCTTATTATAACCAGTAATATTATTATTATTATAATGTATCCCTTAGAAAAGCAGTATTTATAATTTGTGTATATGTGTGGTGTTTTTATTACATACTATGTTCTTTATTGTTGCACAGATAAATGTTACAGTCAGGTTGTTGAAAAGCTTTCAAACGCAGGGAAGATCCATGCAATCAACGAGCAGCTTCTTTCAAAGTTAATAAAAGTTTGATTCTGGAATTCTCTGATAAATACAACATATTTAATGCTTTACATATTTGAAAGAAAATAATCACCTAGACGTATCAATTAATCTGATATAGCACGATTTCTCTCTCTCTCTCTCAAGCTCACACACAATCATAGAATACAGCAACAAAGATTTATTGTCATAAAATCGCATGAAACAAATTACTACTAAACAATGAAACTCAACTCAGCTTAGAACCACTGCCCTTAAATAGGTTGGGAAACATATTCAGAAAACTTCTAGAGTTATCTCGTCAAATAATCACCCTAGATCTAGATTTGTTTCGGGCATCTATTTTTATCTCTAAATTGGTCGGCCAGTTTATCACCAAGGTTACCCTTACTTATTCAGTATTATTAAAGGAGCAGTCCCTCTTTCTCCGCAAACCATCTTTCCAGCAGCAATACCCTTTCGGCTGGGGAAAAAATAAAAGTCCAAGTTTTCTGTAGAAATATAGAATGAGAAAAGAATATGTGATGTTTTTAAATTAATTACTTTCAGAAAATTGATGATCATTTTTAAGTAGTTTTTAATTTTTAGTATCATTAATTGCTACGAAAATAGATACAAAAAATTAAATTTTAGAAAAGTACCTCTCTTTCTCTCTCTCCTCTCTCTGTAACATATCAGACGAAAGAAAATTTTCCCTAATTTTTGTAGAATAAATACTACTACTATTATTATATGTGTTGAAAAAGTATAAATAAATATTTTAATGATAAAAATATGCTTTTTTAAACAGTTATTCAAAAAGAAATGTGATAAAATTCAATGTACGTGCAAGATTGCATTATTCAGCTTTTATCTACAATGTGGAATAAAATTAAAAATTAAAAAAATAAACTTTGATTTTGCATTTTTTTTAATGGCCAAAATAAGGTTCTAAAATAGGTTTTCGTAAACAAAAAAATTTTTTTTTGGTGGTTTTCAGAAAATAGATGTTTTAAGGGATTAATCGACATAACTGCGGGATTTGGGGAGAGAGTTTATATAACCCATTTTTGTTTAACTCGAGAGTGGTCACGAGGAACACAGAGCCACCCTAGGCTCAAAATCTTTAATTCTTGGGAAAACTGTTTATTTGTAACCAATGATCTTGTTCGTATCCTCCTATATGACTGTCTTCATGGGAGCTAAAATGCATTATTGACGTATACATCCCTTTTTGGGAGTGGCAAACTTTTTATTTTACAATCTTAATGTACTTGGGGTGACTGAGTTCTTTCCAACTACTTTTGTTTCAAAATATTTTCAATGAACAGGAATTCTTCAGTGAATGACTTAATTGATTGCTGTGTTGTAAGACTTATTATAATTTATAAATGTAAATGAACAGAATATAAAAAAAAGAGTCGGGCATCTTCGATGTCTATCGAATGAAGTTGAAACTGATCAAGCAAGTGATTATAGTTTTGCCTGCATATATTATTCCTGCAAAGTTAGAGAAATGTGTCTGTGATTCGTGTCTTTTATTAAAGTCATACACATTTTGAATATTTTTGTTCAGTTTGATTGGATTTTTTCTCAAATTATCAAAGAAAAATTGAAAAGGCCTTAAATGTAGGTAAGTATACTTACTATTGATTAAATCAAACACTGCAAATATGATTTGTTATCCTGTGAAATAAAAATAATTAAGAAAAAATAATTGGAGTGACTCAGTGACCTTGTGTAACCACTAACGTTAGTATCAACTTCTAGCGATTTTAATGGTGTTAAATGAAGTCTAGCCCAAATAGATTTTTAGTATTATACAATATATGATATTTATGTTGTTTACTTAGTTATATTATATTAATACTTAATATTTATATAGTTAATATTTAACTTAATTGATTATTTTTCAACTTTTATAATGGTGAATATCCAAATTTTTGAGAGTTTAATGCATTCGGATATATTCATTTTAGTATTGTTGTGAGCTGTATATTTTTTGGTATTTAAGATCTGTTATGTACTTAGTTATTTTAATATTTTAATTTTTTAATGTCTATAAATGTTTTTCAAATATTACAATAAAGAATATCTCTTTTCTAGTTTTAACTTTTTAAAATACTTTTAAGAATTTGATGCATTTCTATATTTTTATTTTAGCCTTCTAAGTTGCAACAGGGGGAAGATGATACCATCAAACCAATTTAACTCTTTCTTCAGCCTTAAGTTAGAGGCTATATTTGGGTAATTTAAAAACTTTAAATCTAAACTTACATTTTATCAATTTTATTATTATGTTAGCCATTGATATTTTGAATTGGAATTTTGGATTTTATTATACTTAATTACTTATCTTTGATTTTCTTAAGAATTTGTATTTCATATATATATATATATATATATATATATGCAGTCAACTCTCGATAATTTGAAGTTGGTGGGACCAATGAAAAACTTTGAATTATTAAGAGGTTAGGGGGAAAAACACCTCCCAAGATACACGAAGAAAATTTGTTTCCTAACACCTTTAAATTTGAAACTATGTAATAAAACAACAATTGTACATATGTATAAATTTATTTTTAAAAAGTACATATCATACAGTATAAATATTATACTGAAGTTAAAAGTCCTGTATTAAAAGAACATATTCAATGCATGCATACACAATCCTACGCTCATCTCTTCTTCCCAATAGCGGACCATCCTTTCTAAACACATGTGTAGCAAGGCCATACGTTAAATGAAAGATATGGACGGCTGACAACATGTGCGGTCGGTTTATTGTCCAATTGAAGAAGGAAAGCTATAAAGTTGTCTTTTCGCCTGAGGAACCAGAAAACACAAAGGAAAGGTAATAGGCAGATGTGCTCATCAGAAGGGCTACGTTACAAGGGAGAGACGCAGAGACAGTACAACGCAAAACTTGTAAGCTCCAACCTATTTGCTGCAGGTGAGTGTTCGAATTGTCGAGAGTTTTATAAGATAATTTCGAATTATCACGTGCTGTAGTCTGACCAGCTACGGATTTTACTTTGAAATATTGAAAGTATCAAAATGTATTATTTTAGTTTGAAATATCAAGAGTTTTTTTAAGGATTGACCATATACTTCCAATTCGTATTATCGAAGGTTTGAATTATCGATATATATATATTCAAGAATTTTATTTTAAAATCAACCGAGTTAATGTGAGTAATGTTATATTATATGAAACATATATCATTATTAATAAATTTTTACTCTAAAAAGTAATTAATTATTATATATACATACATATATTCAACTATTTTCTCTCAAATATATCTTAAATGTTAGAAAATTTTTTTAGTATTTTAAAAAAAATGTCTTTTTTTCATATACGTTTTGCTAGTTTAAATAATGTCCACAATACTAAGGAAAGCAAAAGAGCATGCCGACGAACAGCCTTTAAAAAAGAAAGAGCTATCAATATAAAAAAAATCCTGGGATACACGGTTCAAATCAGAGAATGAAATTTCCATTTCTTCTTTCTTTTTAAAATGGATTTATTCTTGAGAGGCTTTTGTAGAGCAATACAAAATTGAAATATGAGATGAAGAGTGCGCTTCTAATCTTTTAGCTATTATTCGTTTTCTTGGCTATACACTCATGAATATTTCATAGCATCTGGAATTCCTGGTTTCTTGCTTTCTCTAGTCAAGAGATGCTTTCTCTTTGTGAATCGAATACGTCATTTAGGAAGAAAAGTTCGAGTTTAATAAAGCAAAGAATAATGAAAGGATGTGAGTTTACTATGTTGGAACCCTCCTTTTTCGAGACAGGTACCTTTAATTTAGCATTTCATCTTAGGTTTAGTAGGCTAGTGGCATCTGGAGTATTTTAATGCTTCTTTAAATTATGTGATTTAAGAATAAAAATGTTTATGAAAATAAGGTACGTGGAGCATGTATTGATAAATATGTATGCTTGGATTTTTTTCTCGAACTTTATGGTTGTTGCTATTTAATTGCAAGCTTTGGTTATAAATAATGTTTGCATGTTAGTATAAGTTGAGTATATGAATTTGCTTTACTATAGCTCAGAGTAAGGGTCTTCAAACTTTAACGTTCGAGGGCCCTATCATTAAATCCACAATGCCCCGCGGGCCACAACAATGAATTTAAAATGATCCACGTGTCACACGATTGTCGAAAAATAATGTAGTCAGGAAATTTAAATAAGAAAGGGCGGTGATTTCTTTTACAAGACTACATGCGTTTCTAAAGATAGAGATGAAGTTACAGATTTGTATATATATATCGGTTTTAAAAACCTTAAATGGAAATTGAATTAAAATACTTCTCGTGTTGAAAATAAAAATCTACCTTTTCTTCTGAAAATCTCTAAGATTTTATGCATAGTTTTATGCATTTTTTACATTTAAAAATATTTAAGATACAATTAAATTTTTGAAAAAAAATCTTCATTTTAAGAAAGTTTTATCACAAATGGATATCAAGCACACAATTCCATAATTTAAATATTAAAAATATCAGAAAAAATAGCGTTTTTTACCACAAAAAACAGACAAGGCAATTTTCCTGTAATCGCCTCAGATTCAAATGAAGGGCTACTAAAATGTCTTCAGCAAACTATTCGATTGGCCCACGAGCCACGTATTAAAGACCCCTAGATTAGAGAATGGAACTGATTGATATTTAACCACACATTCAAAATACATCGTAGAAGAAAATCAATTCTTAAATTTGAACTTTCTTCTTTTGTTGCAACTTTTTTTACCAAAAAAATCAAGTTCAAGATAATTGCATAAAAACACTTTTGTATAATGAATAATCTTGAGGATATGTTTAAAGAATTTTGGACATAAGATTTGCAAGAAGAATAGTTTCACATTGCATTCCTTCTTTTTGCACATTGTAACTTTTTCTTCATCGAAAGGGAAAAAAAAGAAAAGTAGCAAATATAAGAATTATGTTTGAACTTAATAATTAACATAAGCAGTTTTATGTTAATTATTATCATCTCTTATATAATGTGTTTTTCATTTAATTTGTATTACTTTTAGGCTTGTATGTTTGTTTCTATTTTCTACAAGATATACTTTTTAAAGTAGACTTAGAAATAATAATTTTGTTGCAAATTACGTAAGATAATATTCTTTTTTAAATAACAAATCAAGTATAAAATAGCAAGTTACAAATGTACAAGCAAATAACAAAGAATAAATATAGCAGTGACCGAAGTCATGACTATGAAAGTGCTATAACACTCAAATTAAAAGCAGTTTTAGAATTGCGAAAAAGGAATAAACATCATCGAAGATGGTCCCGATTCACTGAATCTTCATGATTACTAAAGATGACAGGTTGATTTTGAAAAACCAATGTTCTACAAGGCTCATGTCCAGTCAGAAACCGGAACTGGGCAATAATTTCTTGACGTGAACTGCTGGGAATTTCTAGGAGATCCTCAGTGTTCCAGTGCGTGAATTTTATTCTATCCTGAACATATTAGAGAATATTTATATTATTACCTTAAAATCATGTGTTTAGCACACACTTTTAGTACAAAAAATAAGGTCAAAATTTACGGGTGAGCGTTATACATCAGGTATAAAAATCAGAGATTTGAAAATAAAAAAAAGCACACGAGCGTAGAAAAAAACGAGACTTCAACATATATCGAAATACAATTTATTTAAATGAAACGACATTCCTGATGAACTTAAAGGATGTTAGTTTTAGAAGTATGTTATTTCTACTTCTTTTTCTAAGGCTTGGAATACCTCGAATAAATGGCTTCAAAACATAAAAACATTGCGCACGTACATTTCAGGTTTCTTCGTAAGAAAAAAAGTAAGTGAGCATTATACGATGAATATACCTAAAAATTAAAAATTGCATCTTCAAAATATAGGGGCGCATTATACAGTGGTGCACGTTATGTGCCGGATTTACGATAATTATTATAGAGCAAATAATCAAAAAGAGTTTGAGCTATTGAAAAATGAATAACGTTCCATAATGTATTTCACACATGTTAGGAAATTAAATTCACTCTTAAAGGCTCCTGTCCAGTTTCTAAATATTAACAAAAGTGTACAATCGTTTACATACTCTGATTGTAATCTGAATACTAAACTTTCAATAGCCAAGCTCCAATGGCATAGTATTAGCCGATACATAAGAATAACGTTAAGTTTTCTTTACTTTTACACCAAGGATTAGGGAGAAAAAGTAAGCCGCAGCATACAAGTATTACATAATTTAAATAAGCACATCTCTTATAAATAAATTGATTCTGTAAAACAGTTTCTTGACGCTATGATAAGTAATATTTATCACAATCACTTAGATTATAATTCTCAGTAATAATAAATAAAATTACATATATAAATGACTAGCTGGTATACCCATTCTTCGCACGGGTGAATTGAAGAATTAAACAATACGGAGAAAAGAATAAAGAAGTTTTTAATTAGTTAATATTACGTGAACTGCAAATTAAACAAATTAAACAAAAGCTTTTTGCATACTCAGCTGAACAAAAAAACAATATTTGTTAAATTTTTAGTCTGAAGGTATAATAGCTGATAAAAAGTTTTTTTTTAAATTTATAACTCCCCGTAAACTTTTTATGAGCCGAATTTTGGAAACACCTTCCTAAGCTGATCTCTGCTCAGCAAAAGTAACACATTGCTAGAAATTTTGTGTAATGAACGCTTAAAATTGAGTAAGTTATTTATAGTTGTGTGTGTAATACGTTAATATTACTTTCTGTTGTATTAATTTTATCTTAAAATTATAATATTCGCATGCAACGCCGTTCCTTACATTATAATGGCTATTCAATAGACACATAGTGAAAGGTTGGTGAGAGAGCCAATTTGGCATAATTTTTGGCGACAATTTTGTAAAATTGGCGATTGATTGAACGGTACAGAATTTGATATGCTGTAGTGCCACTTGGTGGGGGGCTGCAACAAAGATGATAGCGCAAAAAACTTCTCCACAAAAAATACATGTACATGCCAATTTTCAAAGTGATCGGTTGAGTGGTGTTGGCTTGATGAAAATTTCATATATTCAAACATCCATTTATATATATATAGAGAGAGTATATATATATATAGATAGAGATTTTATATTATTTCTAATTTTAACTTTTTTCAACAAACAATGTTCATAACTATGTTTACTGATTGAAAAATTTTCTTGTTCCATATGAAAATTACAAATCCTCATTACAAAAAAAATCATTTAATTTTTCAAATAAGACTAAAATATATATAACATCTTAAAACAATCAAATTCCAACGTCACCTGCAATGCATATTTCTTATGTAGTTTTCTTATTATAAAAATTAATAACTCTTATGAGTATGTCTTAAATTCCTTCTTCCAATTTGACGCGAAATATGAGACATATTTTACTACCGTAAGAATAACTCCCGAAATGTTTAAAGCATTTAAATTAAGCTCTTACAAAGTTAAGGAAACGTTTTACTTAGGATGCATAATGTTTAAATAAATATACAAATGTACAGAACTAAGAAACCTGTGAAAGCGTTTTGAAATCTTTCATTCGGAAGAAGAAATGCGTTGAAGTGTCGTGAGTTAAGTGCAGTTGGCGTGTCATGAAGTCTCAAGATTCAAGGGGAGAATTTAATTACTAGTCAATTAAGAAGCTGGAGGCAACATAGCAGGTGACGCGTTCAATAAATTGTTACTTCTGGAGTGTCTGAGAAGACTTGAGGAGAAATGGCGTTAGTATTAGCAACTTCATCGGTGCGTTTTAAAAATTTTAATAAATTTCTTTTAAATTCAGTTCTTAGTATTTTTAAATAATTTTCATATTTATATATTCTTTTCATAATGTTTATGAACTGAATAAATGAAAAAGAATGGTTTGTTTTTGAAATATATTTTTGTATGGGGAAATGTTTTTAAGATGTAATGAGAAGATGTCGTAATAAGATAATAATAGTTTGAAATTCCTTTAAAATATTTTTTCAAAATTATTTTGTTTCAGAAAAGTAAGAAAAAGAGAAATTATTCTTTTAGTATATATTTGAATAAACAAAGAGATTTTGCTTGGAGACGAATATGTAAAATGATAAGATGAGAGTACATCAGTACATATATATACAAAAATTGATGCTTGTACATATGAAATCGTTTCACTCCAACATTGTTCAACCAATAACTATAAAAATTGGCCTGTATATGTATCTGTTGTGGAGAAGGTTTATGTACTATATCCTCTTTGTTGCAGCGCTCCCCACCAGATGGCGCTACAACAAAGCAACTTCTTCACCTTTCAAGTAATCGCCAAATTGCCAACGAGGTCGCCAAGATGATGCCAACTTGGCTCTCACTAACATTTCGCTATATTTCCATTAAATCGTCATTATAATCTAAGTAACGGCGTTGCTTGCGAATATTATAATTTTAAGATAAAATAAATACACAACAGAAAGTAATATTAATATATTACACATCCAGATATAAATTGTTTACACTATTTTAAGTTTTCATTACCCAACATGCGTAACAATGTGTTACTTTTGCTGAACAGAGATAATCTTAGGAAGATGTTTTCAAAAATTGACCCATAAGAGAATTACGGGGTATTATAAATAAAAAAAAATCCTTTTTATAAGCTATTAGACCTTCAGACTTTAAATTTAACAAATATTGTTCTTTTCTTCAGCTGAGATGTGCAATTTTTTTTTGTTTTGTTTAATTTGCAATTTACGTAAATTTAACTCATCAAACTTCTTTATCCTTCAGTTTGTATTATTTAATTTTTCAATTCACCCGTACGAAACACGGGTTTGTTTACCAGCTAGTTTTAAATAAATTAGAACAGCGTTTCTTAAACGGGATCACATGATTACCCATAAGTCGTTGCAGACCCTTCATGGGTTTATCCAAAATTAAAATTAGAGGGACATAAAGTGACCTAAGGAATACATTCTGAAATGCTATTATTAAAATGATTTAATAATAATAATTAAATACACGTATGTCTCAGAGAAGTCCAGAAATTCCATTCCAGAAGATACTCGTGCATTTACAATCCCCTTTACTAGTAGGAGAAAAACATTCGACCCATAGAAAGTTTATGAAGAAGAAATTGTTATTTAAGTACCGACTAACCTAGAAAAAATCAATCAATGTCAGAAGTAGTCGTTTCACTCTGTAGGGAGTGATCTGTTTAGTTTAGTGGAAACTTATTGTTTGTGTTATTTTCCCCTATTTTTTAGGGAATTATGTTTTCATTAACGCATACAAGCAATGACAGCTCCTGATTTGATTAGTTGTGCAGCTAAACACATCCCAAAGTTAAAATTTGAAAACAAATTAAATTTTTAATCCCATTTTAAAAACTTATAATCTTTTTTTTTACCTTACCAATTTCCTAATATTAAAACAACTTCTGATGCTTTAAGGTGAAGATTATTGTACAGAAAGTCCATAATAAGTTTACCTGTGTATTTTTGAACATGCTATAAATATGTACATCTAAAGAGGCAGAAAAGTCAAATTATTGCTTAATAACATTGAAAGAACTTACAAGGCATCTGAATAAATTAAATGTAACGGGTAATGAAGGACTTTAATTGGCGCACATGTAAAATATATACCATTTAATCTGGCGTATAACACACACTTTTAACAGAAAAAATATGATCGAAAGATAAGGGTGTGCACTATATACCGGGTATAAAAATGATAACTTTAAAAATAACAAAAGAGATGAGCATACTTTTTTTTTACTTCTACATGTATGGAAATACTGTTTATTTAAAAGAAATTATTTGCGGTATGAACTAAATAAGTTGTATATCTAGAAGAAAACTATTTTGTCAAATGTCGGGGATAATACCTTAAATAAATGACTTCAAAATTTAAGAGCAATATATACTAATATTTCAGATTTCTTTGTAAGAAAGAGGGTACGCATTATACGGCGAATATACCTAAAAATTAAAAATAAAGATTGAAAGTGTTGGTGCGCCAATGAGCGTTATACGCCGTATTTTATTATAGTGGAGAATCAGCTAAAAAAGGAAATGATTTTTACAAACAAGTTTTCTCAAAAGAGAGGTACTAAAAGTGAAATAGCATTAAATCTTATAATATTTAATAGCTTTGAATGTTTAATAGTTTGTGCAAATGATGATGATCTGCTTTTGCTCTGTTAATATAAAGCACTTTTAATTTATTTGTAAAATGCATTGCTAACATATATATAACTCTTTTTTTGCACATAGAAGTGCTGTGGTTGTCTAAAAGTAGTAATATTCGTCATCCTTTTGGCCATTTTTAAGAAGAAAATGTGGTTGAAAATTGATTGATATTGCCATGAAGACTGGCATATTGTACTTTTCTGAGAGGCCTTTAAAAACTAAATTCTCTCGATAAATTTTTATTGTAACATAAATGTGACTTCATATTTAGAAAAGAAGACATCCAAACATTCCTAAGAAAACTCAAATAGTACCATCAGCCTCTCATACCCCACTTTTGAATAGTCTACAAATCTTGGATGAGTTTGCAGTGACTATTAAGATGATTATTTTACAATGTATTGAGTTATAAGATGAACTAGTTAATTAAAAGTCTAATGAGAGTCTGAAATATATATAATAAAAAGAAGCATGATGTACGGAAGAATTAAGTATTTCCATATTATTGTTTTGTTATAATCTTATGTGAAAAGTTATTTTAGACATACAACATAGTTGGTAACAAAGACTCGCCAAAGTGTAATTCGACTGATAATCTCAAAATATGAGTGAGTGAGGGAATATTAACGTCACAACATTCAGCTTCTCTAGGGCTGTCTCTAAATATGAGACGTACATAGAGAAATGCTAGGTATTTACGTATTATCGAAACAATCGCCAATTCTATTAATAACTCGCCAAGTTGGAAACCCTGATTTCTAATGTGTCGTACGTGCTGAATCGGCAACCAGGAGCTTCGTTTCACATAATGTTGCCTATATGTTGTGATAATACGTAAGTATACCGAATACTAATATGAAACCTTTTTCTCAAGGATATTATACACACACAAAATACCATAAATAAGTTCTATTTAACAAATATAAGACCCATTTTATATGTCGTTAGAAATATTACATTCTTTTCTTTTTTTTTACTAGTCAAGATATCAGACTAGATTCGTAAGCATGTATTTTCAAAAGCCTTAAAAAAAAATATGTTTCTTGCTGTTTAGTGTCACTTATAGATTAGAATACACGCATAAAATTGTTTTAAGAATATTGTTACAATGAATATTATTTAAATGCGATATTTTAGCAAAAAACTAACATAGGATTGTTTATTTTCAAAATATTCTTCGGTTATGAAAAATGCTTCTATAATAAAGATATTTTGCCTGTTGATAGCTAAGGGCTTCTCTAGAGAGCCTGAACTAGGATTATTGAAAAATTCACATTGTTTTCAGAGTCACTACCGATTGAAATAATAATCGGTGTTGTTTTCCTAATATATATTCATTTTGATGGATTAAAACAAGGATAAATCTACTTCTAATTTATATATTTCAAAAATCCTAGTTCAGGCTTTGTACAGAGATCTGAGCTAGATATGGGCAAAATACTATTTTTATAGAAGCATTTTTCATAAAAGAATGTTTTGAATATAAGTAAATCTATGTTTATTTTTTGCCAAAATATCGCATTGAAATATTTTTTTTAATTGTAATAATATTCTTAAAGCAATTTTATACGTTTATTTTAATATAAGTGACACTAAATATTAAAAAATATTAGTTTGTACACTTTGCACATTTCCTAATATAGTCGAATACCTTAAGCAAGCAAAAGTATTAATATTCCCATTCTATCAATTAAAATTAAAAAGGAATTTTATTCTCATTTTTACACTATATTGGTATTGTTAAATTACTATTAAAGTAGTATTGTTTCATTGTCATATTATTTCTATTTTTAATTCTTATCCTTCAAATGAATATTTCATCTAGAAATAGTTTAAATAGTTATTTTATTTAGTTTATTTTCATACACTACGAATAAATATATTACTTAAGAGAATTACGCGTATGTGTATTTAGGGATCTGTATTCATAGATTTCATATTCAGATGTTGTCAAGCAAGAAAACTAGAATGTGCAAATGATTTTAGCACATCAGAAAATAATTATTTCAATATAAAAATTTAATAATTTTCCTCCTATATGTATTTCCATTTTTTAATAAAGCATAAGGAGCATTTGTAAGTCTATTTAAAGGAAAATAAATTTTTAAAAATATTCAATTCATTTCTCTTTTTTATTTTATTTAATTTAAAACATTCAGGCAATTCATACATATAAATAATATGTATTTTATAAAAGAATGAAATATTTGATAGTTTATTACAAGTATTGATGAAAATTTAAGAACTACATATATTTACATGAAAAAGTGTTTAAAGATATTATTTATCTGTAGAAATTTGTTCAATTCATTTTGACTATAAATCTAAAGCACCCCTTTTATAAATCTATATCAAATAAAATAAAACTGTTATATCAACAAAAACATCGTATGTTTTCGCCTCACATATGAAAATGAAACATAAACCAAAAACTTTCCATTATAAAGATGAAATGAAAAAAAGAAAAATAATCTTTTATTCATTAGAAAAATTTATTTAAAAATAATACCAGTAATCTCGCATTTTATTGACAACCATTGAGCAAAATGAGCTATATTTTACAGAGGAAAATATATAGTTTATGATCAAGAAAAGAGAAAAATGAAATTGATTTTACAATGAAATAAGGACAATAGATTTTATCTGCTTTAGAAAAGCTGTTGAAAAGATGAGTCGAAAATTGATTAGTCATGATTATATATAATAATAATAAAATTATTCGATATCAAAATTTTTGAATATTCAGTAAATCATAGACTCACATTTCAGAAAACTAATTATCTATTGCATAAGTTCTAGCTTTTAATTAAAAAAAAAGTTGTTACTGTAGTTTATTTAATTTTATGATCGCTAAGTCCTTTAAAGAATAATTTGCAAACTAGCATTTGTTGTAGTATTTAAATTTTTTTTATTTATTTCATTATTTGAAGGAAATTTATTTTTCTTCTACTGTTTACTTGAACAATGTATATCGAATAATAAAGCGTAACTGAACAAAGGTGAATAGGAATGTTTAAGAATTATAAAAAAAATAACACGTGTAATATTTTAGTATTCTGTTGCATTGGTAAAGGCATAAAAGTATTAATATAAATTTAATTTAATTTATTTTTTATTTGTGAAACTTCTGAATTCTCCTGTAGTATTTTTCCATTTCGTAACTAATTGAATCGATTCAGAATAACATTATTTAAACATTATTCTTGTAAAGGGAATTATAAAATGAAACATTGCGCTTTGCTTGAAAAAAAATTACTCAGTCTACAAGTAGAAAACTTCCTTTTAAAAATCGGTGGAATTGATTGATATAATAAAATGATAAATGATGTTGGATAGTTGAATTTATTGAAAAAATAATGCTATAACATTCAATCGCATATATTATTTATCAAGAAGTCTATTTAATGATTTCAAAAGTTTCCAAACACGCTCTACTGACGAATAAAATCAAAACTTGTAATGAAAGTGGTTAAAATTTTAATGGAAAGTTTTTTATTGAAATGAAATAGATTCATCAATTTATAACACTCAATATAAAATACTTAAATTGAAACGAATAAAACTATTGATAACCAGTACGTATTTTTATTATGAGTGCCAAAAACCAATATCAGCTACTGTTAGTAAGTAAATCATTGAAAACATTCAAAATAGGATTTAGATTCGATATTTTTATCAATTACATAAACATTCCTTTCTCATATTATTTGAATTGAGTTAAAAAGAATATTTAAATTATGAATTCTAAATATATGTATAATCGAAAAAGATGAATCGTTTTAAGTACCTACAATATTTCAATGTAGAAAGCCGATAGACATATGGAATATGTTTAGAATTGCACTACTCTAACAAATTAAATAATCTATACTTTATCCATGAAATAAAATACTAAGATAATTTTTTAAGAAAAATATTAGTATTTCTTGTGTTTGAGTTCGGTGCATTTGGCTTAAGGATTCATTACTTAGAAGGCTGTGAATTGGGTCTAGATTTCTCTAATACCACCACTGGAATAGTCAAGACTACTACATGTTTAACTCAATTATACCTTTCTGTGAAAAAGAAATTTAATGAATGAAGTAGGACAATTCAGATGTTAATGTTATACTGCTTCAGTTCTGAATAATAATGCTCGTCACAAATTGACACTTTCTGATTACTAGTCTATACGCAGTACAATAGAGTCAATAAGAATCATATATATATAAACTTGACTTTATCATTAACATAGAATCATCTTTAACTTTTGAATATCTTTAGTTTTAAATGAAGCTATTTTTATGTCATACATTTAATAAAAGGTAAACATGTTCAAGTAGAATTCCTTAAAAAAAATGATTTGCATTGTTTATTTAATCTGAGTTGTTTTAACAAAGACATAAAAAATTATATATTTTAGATGTATTTCTACCTTTAGTTGTAAGTGGAATAACAACAATTCGTACTTAAATTATAACTTTTCTCTAAGACAAATTGCATAAATTACCCTCTACTTTTATACTGACTATTTATTCAAAGAATGCATTTAGTTTGAAACATTACCATTCAAGTGTCAACTCTTTCATTGCTTTGAAATATTAGAGACATATATAGAAGTGTTGAGACCTTGAAAAAAATTAGTGCAATTTATATGTGTAATATCAGAGGAATTCTTTTTAAATTAAAAGCACATGTTTTTTCTAATCATGTGTTGTTAAATGCCGTAAAAAGAATCATGCATTTTCTAGTTTCTATCATATTTTAGGATTATCAGCTGAAGAACCACTGAAATCTATTTGGAATGGATGCCTTTACGTATATATATAGCTAGTTGATTGGCAAAAATTTATTCTCAATCGGGGAAAGAGACACATGGAGATTAAAATAATAAACAATTAGAATAGTGAATGAAAAGAAATACATTGAGATTGAAAAGTCTAGAGAGAAAGAACCTAGGAATGGGAGACTCATGGTGGGGTGTTAAATTTGATTAATTGTCAAATCCTGCCTTAAAGCCATATTCCGTTGAAGGTTTTCTCACTATCTCAAAAGATTGTTTTCGTCTGTATTTATATATTTTTCTCCAATGTGATATATTCGGTTACCTTAAGTAAATGTTGTATTGCCCGCAGATCATTTCTTTTAAATTGAAATTCTTTGCCCATAATGATACTATTGTCATTGAGATGAGAATTTAGTCTATTTATATTAACTGGAGGTTAGGAGAAGAGAAATTTTTAAATGGCTATTAGCTTGAGAGCTTTTTCATACGGCTTTAAGATAGCTTTAAGATAATTAATATATTAAGATTTACAAATAAGATAGGGTATATTTGAATAATAAAGCGATACTTATTTAACCCCTTAACTGCCGATTTTAAACTACGCTATTCACTCCCCTGTGCAACCGTTCCTCACATAGACGCACGCATGCTGTGTATTAGAATGGGAAGAAAGAGGCATAAATAAGCAAACTTTCCCCTGAAATAAATAAATCTTTCTCAAACACTGTCAAATCCTTTTACTGCATTCCAAACCCATCGTAAAAGTTTTTCAGATAGCAACGCAAAGAAAAGAGCCGTACTTTGAAAAAACGTATATATAAGTTCGGGGCACTCAACACACCGATTGAGCTAGACCAGAGGTTCCCAAACTTTTTTGTCTCATAGACCCCTTGTCATGTTTTTCGGTTTGGGGTAGACCCCTGCTTACGTAGCATTGAATTTTTGAAACTTTATTAACTTATATGTGTGTTTATGACAGGTGGTACACATAGCTACTTAATTTAAAAGATTTAAATTTCAAACTGAAATGAAGTTGCGAAACAATGAAACTTAATAAACACATGTTAACTAATTTAAAATTTAAGCAATGCATAAAATAACTGAATAAAAAACAAAGGTTTCTAATGATAGGGTGAATCTGGTGCTTCAATAACAAATTTTCAACATTTGTCATCAATCTTGTCAGGTTTAGCCCAAAACTCCTTAGCGCAGTTGTCCAGCCGACAACTGCGCTAAAACTCCTCACTAGGAAAATCAATTAAAAATTTTCTGTAATACTCTATAATTCGAGATAAAAACAGGTATGTCTCTTTAGAGCCAAAATTGCTGACATCTGTTTCTAAACTTTATTTTAAGATCTCCATTGCTTCCTATTTCAGTCAGTTCCTTTTGTAATATGGCATTTTTTCAATGTGGCCATAGGAATTCATTGCCTTCTGTGAAAATTACCAAGTAAATGCGTTCTCAAACACATTTTAAAGATCTGAATAAAAAGAATTTAAATGTTGAACGTAGGTTAAAACGTCATTCCCTGGCAGATTGTCTGTGACCAATTGAGAAAGTAGGAATATATATATTCGCTACATCCAATATTACTTTTTTCGTCTTATTCTGACTAAAAAGGCTGAAATGATGGTCCTTGTTTTAATAAAATCTATTCTGTCCCATAACTGAAAATTAACCACATTAAATGTAGTAAATAAATGTGTTAAATAAGCAAAATCTGGTTTCCAATTGGTTAAATTTTTCTTTAAAATTAAAATCACAATCTGGTTTAATGATAACTGTCGTATTTACACCTCATGGACCCCCAAATTATTTATTTTCTTGCTTTCGTGGACCCTTTGCAAGTCGTCATAGACCCCTGGGGGTCTGTAGACCACTTTGGAAATCACCGCGCTAGACGGATATAAATGCCGGGGGCAGTTAAGAGGTTAATAAGTCTTAATAAAAAGTAATGTAGATTGAGATGAGATTTCTATTTTTATCAATTATGCAGTAATGTTATCATTTCCAAGAATTCTGAAGAAATTTTATTTTAATACTCACAACATTAGTTCTTTAACTGCCCAATGTTACGCGATTTGCTACCCAGCGCCACCACTTCTCACTTTGGCACGTGTATACTGTGTGTATTGGGGAGAAAGGTTTTCCAGGTTTTCTTTTTTCGTATATTAATATGTGTAAGGAAAAAATATTTTGAATGTATGTACAGTGGTGGCCACAAAATTGTCGACACTTTTTAAAATTGTTATGTTTTTCAAGTTTGTATTCTTATAGAAAATGTTAGATTGCACGAAATGCAAAGTATTTCATATCATTTCAAAGACAATTGGATTCTAAATTCAATACAAAAGCAAAATGTTAATTTTTGCAATGCAAAAAAGTTATGCTGCAATAGCTGTCCATATACATTAGATACTCGTGATGGCAGTGAGTTATCAGTGATTAGTGGGTGCATTTATTTTTTATTACAGCTTCACATCGATGTTTCATTGAGCAGAAAATAGTTTTAAGCTCTTCCTTCGTTATTACAAGATGACAGGAAGCCATTATATCCTCAATAAGTTCCTTTTTATTTAATGGGTATTTCATTTGGGCAAGACTTTTCAAATGGTACCACAAGTTTTCAATAGCATTGCGATCAGGACTATTTCCTTGCCAGGATAATAACTGAATGATCTCAGACAGATACCAGTCTTTCGATTACTTTACTGTGGGACAAGGAGCAGAATCTTACTGAAAAATAAATGAAACATTGTTGGTAAATAGATCCCCGATGGAAGGTAGAGGTTCGGGTTCTAGAATGGTGTCAATGTATTTTCTGACATTCAATTCCCCATTGATGATATGAAGAGGACTGACACCATCTGCTGATATGCATGACTGAATCATAAAACTATGTCGGGGTACTTCACAGTTGCCTGGATGCAGTCATAATGCAGCATTTCTACCATTCTACGTCTTACATATTTTCGGCCATCACTACCAAATAACGATAACTTAGGTTCATCCCTTTATATAACTAGTGAGAAGAAATCATTTGTCCAATTAATGTGTTCCTTTGACAACTGTAATCTTTTTTAACGCTGCTGTGAATTGAGATATGGTTTTTTTTCGTGGAATTCTACCTCTTAGTCGAACATCTGCTAAACTTATGATAGTTTTTGAACTGACAGAAACCTCAACATCATTCAAATCACTTTTGATGCCGTTGATAAGATTATTCTATATTAGAGACATAGTATTTTTGTTCTTCTGTCATTATCAGGTGTAGTGCACCTTTTTCGGACTTCGCCTGCTTTATGTTTTATTAAATTTGTCTCCTGACATCTTAAACAAAACTTTCAGTCTCCATATGTAGTCACTGAACCACCCACCTAACTTGCAATTTTAACATAGGAAAGACCACTTTCTCGTAAAACATTTCTTTCTAGGTGTCCAATCTACTCTTTTATTTGATGCATTTGCTTCTTCACAAAATATCATTGTTGTATTGGCTAGGAAACTGTCCTGATCTCAGTGCTATCGAACACTTGGGGTACAGTTTGAAAATTCTTGACCAAATACCTCCTGTATATAACTGCTTCATGGCATCATGTAATAACGAATGTAGAGTTTAAAACTATTTTCAGGTCTATGAAGCATCAATGTGAAGCTGTAATAAAAAATAAAGGCAACCCCATTAACCACTGATAACTCACTGCTATCATCAGTATCTAACGTATATCGATACTTAATGCAGCACAACTTTTTTGCATTACAAACATTAACATTTTGTTTTTTGTATTGAATTTAGAATCGAATATTCTTTAAAGTGATATAAAAAAACTTTGCATTTTGTGCAACGTAACTTTTTCTACAAGCATACAAACTTGAAAAACATAACAATTTAAAAAAGTTTCCACAATTTTGGCCACCACTGTACATGCAAAAAGTTCGATTACATAAACATGCAAATATTTAGAATTAATACACATGAAAATATTTCGAAATGTTTAATATATTTTTATGGTATGTATTTCTAGTTTTATAGATAATATTTTAATTTTATGTCACAACAAAATTTTAACTCCCTATAAAATTTAGTTTAAAATATGTATTCAATTTAATAAAAAAGTATTATAGAGTGAATTGCTAATGCATCATATTAATTGCGATATGCACAGTAAAACCATTTAAAGTTTTAATGTAATCTTAAACATTACACTTGACAATTTGAAATTTTAATCTCGAGGGTTTTATACGTGACTATGCATCATTTACTTAATAATTAATTATGGTAGTTTCTCTAAATTGATATCTAGGACATTTCAAAAATAAAATTTAATTGCAAACTTAGATCTTTTCGATATTCAATAGACATATATCTCATAAATAGTTGAAGCATATCCCATCTCTTCAATTAGAAATAATTGGTTTTTTTAAATAAGGGACAGATAGCGAGGGAGAATAAATGCTGAAGTGATGCTTGCGTTTGCAAATCAAGTGGAAATACTCATCTGAATTGAATAGCGAAATGCTCGAGGCAATGCTATACTATCACGCAATTAAATCTTATTACGTGCTCCTCGCAGTAAGATCCAGAATTACGGAAGCCGGTGTACAACCTGTTTCTATATAGCACTTCGTTCCATTCCTGTAATATGGATTAAATATTTGTGATTTAGAAATAAAATAATTGACGTTACCCTAATAAGTGGTCAAAAATAAATTCACTTGGTTGTAAAAATGGTTTTTATGTTTTTAAACTCTAAGAATGCAAGAGACTGTTAAACTTTAAAAGTTGCTGATTCTTAAAAAACATAATTTTCATCCGCATTTTTAATTTAAATATGAATTAATGAATGATGAATTATTTTTAGCTAGTCATTTTTTTACATTCTACATCTTTTTCTCTCTCTATAAGATCATGGATAATTTGCTAAATTACTACATCTCTAACTTAATCATAAAACTAGTTGCGAAAACCTGTTGACAGTAAAAAGTGGAGAAGAATTGCCTCGGCAATACAATAGTAAACATTTAGAACTAAAAATTGCAAGGATAAATGTGTGTACGTACATTTAAAAATATTTAGCATTATATAACATTAATACAGTTTATATTTATGTATTTGACATTTATACGCAATATTAATTTATATTAATACTAAAATATTTCATGTTTCAATTAATAACTAAAATAGAACTCAAAATGCATACATAGAGCCTAATTATGAGCACATACGTTATGTTAAAAAAGTTCTAATATTAGAAATAGCATTAAGTCTTCTCTATTTGCTAAACGAAAATTTATGTATGACATGATGAATAAAAATCTCCGGCCTTAATAGAAATATCTACTACATCAACAATGCTTATATCCGTTGAAAAGTTTCGTCTCATAATGACGTTTAAAATAAATAGATAAACTGCATCCCAAAGAATTTACCTGTTCCGAGTTTTTATTTCTTGATCTTAATAAAGTAATATAAATACGAGGTGTGTGACACAAAAAAACGAGACTGGTTTAATGAATCATTTTGCTTACAGAATCAGTTCTCCCTCACAATATTACTTTCAAAGTAGTTCCCTACACCATTCAAATACTTCCATATTCGGTGCTGCCATTGCTGGCAACAGTTCTGGAACGAGGTTTTAGGAAGTCCCTTTAGGAGATTTTCCGTTTTTACCTGAATCTCTCCAACTGAGGTAAAATGAGATCCTTTTAAGCATGATTTAATTATAGGAAATTAAAAAAAAGTCACGTGAGGCCAAATCAGGTGAATACGGGAAATGCCCCATCATAATAATGTTTTTACTGGTCAGAAACTGCTTAACAAATAAGGACGTGTAAGAGGTGTATTGTTTTGGTGCAACAGCCAACCATCACTTCCCAATTCTAGCCTTTTTCTTAATTCTTTCATGAAGTATTTTTAGTACTGCAATGTACTTGTGTTGATTAACAGTCTGATCACTGATGTGAATGGAAACTACTCATGTCTCGAATTTTGGCCATGTTTTGGTCTGTAATCACTTAACATGGGTGATCAGCAATTTCATCATCTTCCACACTGTGCCTTCCCCCTGAAAACCGCTTATGCCATTTAAACACATTTTCACGAGACAAAGTTTCATCTTCATAAACCTCCAGTTATATTTGAAATGTTTAGGTGGCTGATTTCGTAAGTTTCACAAGACACTTGATGTTGATTCGACATTTTTCAGCAGTTTCACGTAAACACTCAATCACAAAGTGCTCTCAACTGGCGTGATCGGTTAAGGCAAAACTGGCCACATGGACAAAAAAGGGGTGTGTGATGACGTCATTCAAACAGTTGGTGGCAACTTCATTCTTTTTTCAAGCTAAACACTTAGTCTCGTTTTCCTTTGTGTCACACATTATATTCCAATCAAAATAATGTTTAATTCATTTTTGTTACTGTTTATATATATAATATTCTTTATTAAGTTTACTATAATAAAGTTTTTTACCATTATTTTATTAATAACTTACTTAAAAAATATTATCATTCGTAATGTAAAAATATAATGAAACAACAGAAAAAAATCTAGAAGCTAGTCTAGAGCAAATGTTGTTACTTTTTTTAAAAAAAAAGTCTAAATGCTTTGTGTATTGTACAACATATTTTTTTCCTCCTCAAGAAGCATTCCAGAAATTCTTTCTTCTGTTTTGTTTTCTGAACAATAGAGCCTTAATTTCTTACTACGAAGTTTCTTCTTCTTTGTTATTCTGACTTTTTATGATAGCACAATTTCTTTACAAAGCATTCGACATTGTTTTTAATGCTTGTAAAAAACTAGTTAACTATAGTATAATCCTTTTTGTTTCCTTTTGAGTTATTTCAATTAATTACTTGGTTAACACGGAAAGGTTAACATTAAGTCTAATAAGAAATTTAGCTCAACTGTGAACAATTTTGATATACTAAACAACTCGATACAATTACAATTCTTTTTTTAATGTACTTATTACTGGAAATGTTGTCTTTCGTAAATTACTTGAATAGCTGGAAATCTGTATTTAATTACAATTTTGATAAAATATTTAATTAAATAAACTGGTTTGTGATTTAAAATAACAATTAAAGGTTATTATAAGTTTAACTAGCAGTCATTGATTAGTAAATCAGTAATTTAAAAATTGTAATAAGTTTGAAAATATCAGATTTATTCTAGTTCCAAAATGAGGTAAACATAATAAATCATAATCCTATCTAAAATTTACACCCTCTAAAAATTTAAAAAAACTATTATTATAAGTTTATGCTTAAAAAATAATTTTAAGTGATATTCGGAAGCATCGAAAGATTGTTTTTAATATTTAGTCCTAATCATTTACGAACACAATGATATAAGCAGAGTAGTTTACCAAAAATTTTGTTTTCATTGTACTCGATACTTTAAATATTCTGATATAAGAAGATTTGAAAGGCTTTTATGAACATCAATCCTAAATATTTTTCTACATTTTCTACAAAAATGAAAGCTTCCAGTGCATTACAGCCTTTTTTCTTTGATTTTTTATTTAAATATTTATAAAAATACATCTTCAAGATTTAAAACCTTACATAAATATTTAATATACATGCATTTGTATATCTAAACCTTTATCTTAAAGAATATCTTTCCAAACATATATTTTGACAAGAATTACTTACAAAAACAAAATATTTTCTATAAATTTCTTTATTCGAATTTGTTTATTTTGGTCTCCTTGTCATATATAAAAAAAAATTTACAGTTTATGTAAAATTATCATCTAAGTCACTAAGGCACTGGCACTTTATGTAATAAAATATCACGTTACAAAGACATTTTGTGTTATATTTATCGTATTTCATAAAATACCATTCCCTTGAGGCAAAATGCAAAAAATTTTGTTCTGAATTTCTTTTAACTTTATTTTGAAATCATATAAATAAATATTATGTATTAAAGTATTTAATGCATGCTATTAATAGATTAGGCCTTGAGACAGATTCGTTCCTTTGCCTAAAGTTCAAAAGTTGTTTGATGACACCAAAATTGTTGCATAAAAGTATGATTATGCATTTTATGGAACATCGAATTTCAAAAAATTGTTATTGTAAAAATAAGATTGTCTGTGATTGCAGAATTCATTTATAATACTTTTTACAAAATCCAAACTGCATAATTTTAAAATGCTACTAGCCGATGATATTTTTAAGAATTATATGTTACAACAAAATATGTACACTTATTTCACTTTTCTTAGAAAGGTCCATACACTTTTAATGAAGAAACTCATAAATTAACGCGCCTCTTGAAAACCCATTAAAAACAAATTTATTGAACACTGTGGTCGCAAGATGATGACGGTTAAAAAGGTAATTAGAAGAAGTGTCAAAAACTGTATAGATGTCTGACACGTGACATTGAGGAAGAATTTTATCACATTTTATTTTCAAACATCCCTTACATTTTTTGAAAATATTTTTGGCGAATGCATCAAAATTGAAAAGGGATGCACATCTTTGCATTTTGTAAATAAGTAAAAAAAAGACAATAAAAATGCTATTTGCTTTATTAAAAAATTTAAAGGTTTGATGCGTAATTTAATAGAGAAACTTCTAAATTAATAATTATATTCTGAACCTTCAAAGGAAATTTTTGTTATTCGATATATAAATAGAATTCAAAGAATTTTGAATTTATATTACACACATGCCTGTAATGTTAGAATCAAAAGTCTTGTCAAATATATTTTAATTAATTGTTATTTCAAGTAATACGATATCAAAGGAATTCATTTTACATCGAGAGTAAAAAGCTTATATGACAATGCATTAGATTAATTATTTTATGAAAACAATAATTATTATTGTTTTTATCAAAAATAAAAATATGTTAATTAAAAACTAAGTAATGTAAGATAAAACTGTAAAATAATATTTTTAAAAAATTCACCATATTATTTTAATTATGCTTAAATGCATTTGAATGCTTTAAATGTATCAAAAGACGAAATAAAGAACAGGTTTTTAAGCATTTTATTTTTACATAAAATACACATAACGCGTTTTTTGAAAAACACTTCTTGCCATTATTTTATTGATTAATAGACATATACAATAATATGATTTTTTATTTAAAAAAAAAGACCCTTCTATACTGCTTTATATTATTTCAAATGGTATAAAGTACATTTTTAATCATATTAAACACAAGCATGGGCTTATATTAAATTTCATATAGAGGAAAATGTTAAATTAGATAAATTACTTACACCATAAATGTGATAATCATAAACGTTATAAATAAATTTGAAACATTTATATAAATATCAAAAATTTGCAAAATAAATCATTTGTTATTAATATACATATAAAAAAATTATTTAACTTCTATACAATCTTCTTACCTACAATTTTTGCTCACTTTAAAGAGAAAAAAATCCTAAATATCATTATATTATTATTTTTAATACATAAACTATTTGCCTTATAGATTTGGTTTGTTAAAATTCTTGTGGCAAAAATGATAGTTTAAATATAAATTGAGGGTGAGAGAGACTATATTTTTTTATAAATTAAAGAACTACTTAATCTGCACAAATGGCATTTTTATTTAAAAAATATTATAAAAAATTCATAAAAAATTAAACATTTAACATTTAATAATTCAAAATTGTGATAAAATGTTTAATTTGTAAAATATACTCAATAGAACCTCTAATTTTTCGATTTCATAAAAAAAGTAAAGAACTGAGAATTATGTGATAAATTTATTTGATATTGTGAGATAATTTTACAGGGAATAAAATCAATATCATAAGACGGAACAAGAATAAATAATTGTGAAATATACAATATATGGTTCCTATATGCTCATATATATAGGCAAATATGCTTATATATATTAACAATTAAAGTACTAATCTATTAATAATTTTTTTTTACTTACGAATGATACGGGACATCTGTGTCATTGTGTGAAAAACATTGTTTCATTTTATATAAAGTCCATATTGATTGAATCCTTATAAGCATTTTATACTGATTCAGTTCTCCTTACATATGACTTATAATAGAAATTCTGAGTTTGGTTAAATGCATATTCCCATTTAACATAACAATACATCCGTAAATATATTAAATGTATCCATGCATAGTATTATTGCAGTGTATAACAAATGTGAAGCCATTCGATTGTATAAATGTAATGTGAAATGTATCTAATTTATATCATCAGATAATACACTACAGATCATATAATGAACATAATTTTAGATTATTATGGTAGTATAAACTTGTTACAAGGAGTTGTTACAAAGATTTAAATTGTTTTATCAAGCAAATTTATAAATATGAATACATTTTGAAATATCTGAATTTCCTGTAATATCTGAAAAGAGAAATATCAACTATTTTTGGAAATTCCCAACTTCTGTTACTGAAAAAAATATTATACATTAATAGAACATTTCTAAGCATTTTTATAATTGCTAGTTTTACTAAAAATAATAAAAACGCACTGTATTAAAATTGCTTGATCTCTGTATGCAAAAAATTTTGTTTAATATTTCTTCCGAATTTAAATCAATATATTTGTACGTATTGCTCTCAATATACTGTATAGAAGAATCTGTTTTTAATTAAAATTTATTTTTTCTGATCACATATTAAACAGCACGTGGGTTACAATTTATACTTAGGGCTTCGTAATTTTTAATACTCTAATACAAAAATGTCATTCGATATATTGATAAGAGCATAACATCAAATATTCACAAATATTTAAATAGAGAAATTTTTGCTATTTTTAACCTTATTATAAAGAAATTCTACAAAATTTTGAAAATTGCTTATCTATACATAAGTAAATTAATTAAAAAAATTGCACCGTTATATATATTCCTTTGTAAAGAATTCAAAAAATATTTAACGACATAAATTTCTTAAAATTTCACATGCATAAAAAGAAGTGTAGTAACATTGCTTTAAATATTTCCTTTGGTAAATTTAGTCCTGGTAACTATTACTGTGATAAATAAAGAAAAATAAATACCAATAGAAAACATCACTATAGTATAAAAATTTAAAATGTAATATATCAGAAACAGAAGACATTTATAATATATTAAAATCGATTGAAGATAGGTAAAAATGTGTTTTACTTGTAAGAAAATAGTATTTATTTCATAAAATTGTGTAAATTTTTACTTTATTAATTTGGATACATATTTACAATCGTAGTAAAAAATGAACCTACAAAGACATGCACAAAAGATAAATATTAGATGCATGCAAATATTGAGGCATGGGTATATCCGATAAACAAAGAATAATCTTTTAAAAGTCCTTTTCCAATAAAGAATTCTTATCCTAATGCACTTTCCGAAACCGATATCTTACTACAATCGTCCTAAATCGAGCTCTACTATTCTCCAAACCAGAACCACAAACATAAAGTATAATTTCTAAATGTATCTTGGTGAATGCTTATGTGTGTGCATTTCCTAGAAAAAAGGAAACAACCCTAGAAAGAAATGTGGAGAAAGAAGAATATGCGAGAGAAAATGCAATTCTCAGTGGGAAATATGGGCGGTTATATCCAATGTCACTTCTCACCAAAGCGCATAGATCGAGATATTTGGAACATAGAAAGAATGCTTTGGGTTAATGATCGTTTGGAAACGAAACGGAAGTTTTGGGGGTGGGTGCTTGTTCCATTGCATCCAGAGTATGAAATATTCATCAGGATGATTAAAGGGGATGTAGAGAGAAGGATGAAGTGGATTCAGAAATGGAACAGTGAGAACGGAAGTCTTATTTGAGCCCTCGATCACGTAAGTCCAAAATCACTGACATTCAGACAATCTGCTGCCTGCTAATGTGACACGAGTCCACGGTTTCGTCCATTTCCAGATTTGTGAAACAATTCCGTAATTTATATTCAAGTCTGAGGATATTAATCGCAGACATCTAGATGTATTTTTAGGAAAGAAATCCTGCTACCGGATACCGGACTGTTGAGGAACACTAATATATTATATGAATATATATTGATCATATATCATAATTATTAAAAAGTATCGATACTCCCAAGATGAGAATTAAATGATAATATATTTTACACATATATCAGACTCTCTTATTTTAAAATTTACTATTAATCATATGTAAACAATAGATTGCTTTTCAGAAATAATATCTTGAAGAAATAGATAGTTAAATTTAATTATATTTTAAATTCTCGATTCAATTAATCCTTATAAGACGACGAAGCTAAATTAATAACCTCACCTTAAAGATTTATGCGCTTAGGGTTACAGAATTCAATAACAAAACGGAAGATCACTTACTTGTAATGTAATATAATCGTCTAGAATATGGAGAAAAAAATATGATAAATTGGAATGATGTGGTAAAATTTTATATGATAAATGGTTTAATGTGAAGAAAGTAAAAGCTATTTATTATAAATAATGAGGAGTTTATATCTTATATATTTAATATGTGCTCACAATCATATGTATATATATATATATATATAGTTAATTATTTTCAATAGAATACTAAAGATAAATTAAGATTAAAAAACAGATATTGAAATTTTAAGAATATGGATGCTGCTGTCTTATAAACATTTTTGACTTAAGACAGCTCTTATATATATAAAAAATAGCGTATACAAAAAGTGGGGTTTAACCAGTTTTGTGGCTAGCCAACCTTTGACCTTTCTGCTTACAATGCTGAGCAAAATCCTATTGAAAATAAAGGATAGAATATTTCTAAATCCATTTTAAAAAGAAGGTAATTTACTTGAAAGTACATATCATACACTCAATCGGTGTGGGTTAAACAAGTTATTAAAAGATTTTGGACCTAAGTACAAATTCAAAGCATATCATTAATGGCAAAATTTTAGTACGTAGCACATAGCAGCAAGTATAAAATTGTTTGTTCTTTAGTTAGTATAACTAAGTGCATTAAGTTAAAAACTACAATTATATGAGTAATTCTAGGAGTGTTATTGTATTTGTCTATAAAATATTATTAAAATAAAGTTAAAAAGTAAAGAATATTATATTTGTTGAAACTATACTGTTACGCCCTCTCTAATTGAATGTCTAGGTAACTAAAAGTACATGTAACTTAAAATTATGACACACACACACGCACGCACCACACGCGTTTCAAATTACATATATAGTTACAGAATCTGGCTATGCCTTGTTTATTGCGTTCAGATTCAGCGTGGTCTGTGCATTTCTGAATGCAATTTTAGGAAAGTTACCTTTTCCTTGTAATGGATTTAGAAATTCTAATCATTATTTTCAATAGGATTTCACTCAGTATTATTAACAGAAAGGGGGAAGGTTACCTGGCCAGAAAACATGTTAAACCCCACTTTCATGTAAATTATTTTATATATAAGAGCTGTCCTAAGTCGCAGTAATGTTTATAATACTGCAGCATCAGTATATATTTTTAAAATTCTAATATTTTTATAAATTCTAAGTTTAATATTCCGATTTCTGTTTCTGTATGATACAGCTATAGTGTTATAATGATTCATGTAATTCTCTGTAGTAGATAATATATATGTTACTAATATATTCTGAATCTAACTTAACACAAAACAATAAGTAAGAAAACAATA
Source organism: Trichonephila clavata (assembly GCA_019973975.1). Classification (NCBI taxonomy): domain Eukaryota; kingdom Metazoa; phylum Arthropoda; class Arachnida; order Araneae; family Nephilidae; genus Trichonephila; species Trichonephila clavata. The sequence goes on from BMAO01039162.1 coordinate 41,255, forward strand.
AGACAGTACAAGGCATAGTAAAATAGCCGCAATAATACATTAGTAAACACGTACACTTAGGACTAGGACATCAAATTAAGAAAGATTTAAGTCACCAACTTTCTCCTTTACTTTGCCTTTAATAGCTGGGCTGAAAAAATTTAAAGAAAAAAATGCAGTTAGAAACAAGATTGAAAGAATAGTAAGTTGCGAGATTCTAACTCTCAATAAACTATGAATATTAAAAAATAATTTCCCAGGATTTTATTCTCGGAAATAATTGTTCATTAATGTCTTGTTTAATGAAATAAACATCCCAATTCAAGAAGAAAATATGAAAACAGTAATAAAAAATTATATATATTACATACAATCATAAAAATATATACATAATTTGTTCCTGATCAAAAATGGACACAAAGTATTTATAATAAATTATTAACATATATATGTACCAAATTTCATATAAAAATATCAAATTTACGATGAAATTTAAAATTTTACTGATAAACCCTAAAATATTAATAAGCATTAATTATATTACATCATCTATATATATTTAACTTTTGCTTGAAGTACTTATGATGATATGATCATATAAAAATACACGAGTTGTAAATAATATTGATACTCTAAGAACGGTATAAAAGTACAAAATGATATAGATAAATGTACATGTGAATTGTATTATGTAAGTTAAATGTAAATGTATTGGTAAAATATCTCTGCTTTAAACTAAATTAAACGAGGAAGGCAAAACCGATATTTTGGTATACTCCACTCCGTATAACTTGTTTGTTTGTTTATTAATTTGACTATATGTTTACGAGTGTATTAAATAATATATTGTGTCTCCTCTGCCATTTTGCCTATTTATATAAATTTAATTATCGTATAAACGGAATAAATATAGTTCAATTGAAATAATATAAATTTTAAATAATTCATGCAGAATTATTATACATATTATATTGTATCACATTATTTCTTATTTTATCATTTTATTGCTTTTCATTTAAATACTTATAAATAATACTATTTGATTCACACAGATAAAATTCATTATTTAATTTTTTAGTTAAATTTTTAATAAATATTTAAAGTATTGTTCAATTATTTAGTAGAGATTTTTTTTTATTTTTGTTATTTTTATAGAGATGTCGTTTCTTCAAAATATATCATATGATTCGATATTTTGCAAAACCTTTCGCTTAGAGAATGAAAAAAAAACTACATATAAAATTTGTATTTTTTGTATAAAAATACATAATACTTTTGAATGTGAAAGAAAGAAACAACGGAAACCGTGCAAAGGTAGTTTTTCAAAGATATAATTTGTTAATATGAAGGCACTTTAAATATTTTGCATATATATTAAAAATAATGTTTTACATACATTTTAGATTATCTTATCACATTAAATGATATTTTTCTTATATTACTACTATTTAACACATTAATAGTAAAAATATAATTAGAAATTAATTACAATTGCACACACAAAACCTATACCATTACAAAAAATTCGTTTTTAAGTTATGAGATGAATGATGAAAAATAATTCCAATTTTTTCATATTTAAACAAATTAATATAAATAGTAATTAGAAATTATAATAATCGCGGGTTTCATTGTAATAAAATATAACAACGTTTTTTAATTTTTATTTTATAAGCATTTAAAAAGTAAGTTATTTTTTTTAGCCTAGTATACTATATTTTCAAATAAATATAAAGGGAAGAAATATGAATTTTACAAAAAATATTAATTGGAAAATATTAGATGAATTAATTTCTTTTTAGCAACAATATTCCATTCGGTCTATTTTGAAGATACCTAGAGCTTTTATGTATTTATACTTCTGTAAATAATTGTTTGTATTAATTATATTCACACATTTTACTCAAAAGGAGTTCTAGTATTCAAATTTTTCCTTATACAGTAGAATATTGTTTGAAATTCAAAAATAAAAAAAATACACAATGATAATTATAATACTAATAATAATGAAACACGAAAGGGTTTTAATTATTTTGGGAGCAAAAAGTGTTTCGTCATCTTCTTGGAATCAAGCGCTGTAAACCACAGATATTTTAAAACTGTATTGATGATTTAAATAAACTCTCAAATGTAATATTCTCAGTATTTTGTTAAACGTTAAGTAAGATATTTATAACATTTTAAGTTTAAATTGCAAGGAACATTTGCATAAGTATGAAAAGTGAGTAAAATTTTATAAATATATGGAAATTGCTTTACTCAAGCGATTTCTTCTGAGTTAGAATTAGTATTGAAAATAGTTTGTACTGATTGCAATTCTAACAAATATAAGATATTTTAGCATTTTAAGCTCCGTGTCTCCCGAACCTTTAAATTATTATATTGATTTTCTCTTGTAAAAAGTCTTTTAAATTTAAAGTTATCGGCTGTAGATATTGTTGTCATTTTAACATACAAGTTTTTCTTTTAAAAATATTTTGATTATTTAGGTTGAGTACATTTTAAAAGTGTTTGACTTCTTTCTTTTTACATATGTTGCATAAAATGATGCATTTTTAAAATAAGGAATTCATAGATTAATAATGCTACACCATATTTAAAAAGGTATTATTTATTTCTTTTTTCTATTTAAAGAACAGGGTAAATATGTGCACTGATGAGTGATTGTATTAAATAAATGCATAAAATAACCCTACAGATTACTCACTTGAAATTTACTATTGAAAGAAGGGGTGAAGACTATGTGATTTCTACAATGTCATTTTTCCCGTCACACGTTTTGGAATCTTTTCTAATATTTCATTCATATTTCTAATTATTTTGAAAACTCCTGAATAAAAATAATGTTTTCGTCTCATTTCCAGAATCTTTTTAATGGCACAGCTGTTCGTTAAATTTTTACAACCTCTATTGTTTTCGTTACCTTTGTTTCACAGAGCAAATAACATTTCTAGCTTTTTTCACCGGTATTATTTCTTCGAAAATAATTTCGTATGCCATTTCATATTGAGGTTAAAGTTCCATTTACCCACTTCTTTTAAATTTAATATCTCTTCTTCTTTTTTACTTAATTTAGTATTTTAATCATCTTTGCTGTAAAAACAAATTTCAAAACTACGCAACCATTTCAGTATGAGAAGGTATTTTTTTCCAACTTTTATAAGATAAAAACTAAAATCAACAGAAAAAACAAACAAACTAAAGACAAACAAGTAATATAAAACAAATTTTTAAGTCAATTCCTACTTTGAATGGATGAATAGAAAGTGTTTTATAAACGATTGAAAATTTGAACAAGATATATATATATATATATATATATATATATATATATATATAGGGGGGATAGTGAAATAATATTAGGACATGGAAATGGAGCATGATTTGTTTGCATTTTTGTAACAATGCACACTCGGTTTGGCTGAAAACCCGGTTTTCGACGCCAACTTATGTCATTGTTTTAACAGTTACATTTTTACAACAGACGAATGGAGACGAATCTAAGTTGACTTCGAAAACCGGCAATTAATTAAATTATTTAGCAGGTAATTAATTAATTAATATTTGGAAATACTGTATTAACATCAAATGTCATCCACTAAAGTTTAAAAAAATTTATTTGAACTTGATTGGATGAATAGAAAGTATTTTATTAACGACTGAAAATTTGCGCAAGATATATAAATACAATAGGAGAGAGTGAACTAATAGTAAGAATTGAAAAAATAAATCTTATTTATTTTTTAAAACATTAGTTTCAACATCTACTTCATTACAGAGCAATTTCAATAGAATGAAAGTACATAAATCAATACTAAAAAAAACCCCTAATCTACAACAATTTTTTCAATCATAATATGCTTTCCTAATTAGCCTTGCAAAAAAAAATTATATTTTAGTTAAAAACTATACTGTTTTATACATTATGAAAATGACACGATAATTGTAAGATTTCCATTCAATCAAATATTCTCTACAAATCTTAAAAGTTTGAAAACACTCTATACAAACATTTAAAACGACATCCTCTTCTTACCCTCCAGTCAGCATCAATTCTAGAAATAAACATTAACATCAACAACTGATGCCATCCGTACAGTACCCATTTATAAAATATACTGAAAATAAATACACTTGAAGAGACACTATCAACTCAGCGAACTACTTTTAACAAGCTTAGGAACAGAATATAACCACCTCTACCTCCATTACTTACACTACCTGTTAGAACTCTAAGCTAAAACGAAAGTGCTTACTCTAAGGCCGCGTCTGCATAACAAAAGGGGTTCTCGTAATCACAAAACACTCAATAAACCCCGCTGAAAGTGAACCATGCTCTGAGCCTTACTCAATCCACAAAGGAGGTATTAGTGAGCACTGACTCACATCAAGGACCTTGGGGGGAATGTAAACACGGCCTCGTCTGCGAATCCATTTTCCGGCAATCGTTGCCAGAAAGGGATCGTCAGCTCTTTTGAGAACCTTCTGCTTTAGTTCATAAAGGAAAGCCTCATACATAAGTTATGAAGATATAGCAGGATGGTATGAGGGAGAGTGTGTGTGCAAGGCTATTTTCAGTAACTGAATGCTTTCTTGTGCTAGTGTTTCTGTGGGATGAGTAAGAATGTCGCTTAAGGAAAGCCAGGACAGTCTTTGAAGACGATTGAAGACCTACCCATGGCATAGAGGGAGGACGATGGTAATTGAAAACGATCGATATGACTGTTGGCCTTTTATGCCGTAAAAAGGAAAAGGGATTTATATAGCCCATCGTTTTCTTGACGGTTCAGGGGAAGATTTTTAATGTCGGCTAAAAGCTTCGATATAGTTTTCCATCAGCATCGGGAATTATTTATAGCGAATCCAATTATGATTGAGAGCATGCTTGGAGATGATGCTCTGCATTTCAAATTCTGGTTGAGAGTAGTAATATATGCGTGGGGGTGAATAAGAGTGGGTAGCGGTATTCAATTTAGACGAATGCAGGAAAAACCGTAAGATATAAGAGAATAATTTATAATGACGGATATTTAGTCATATGCTCCTTTTCTATTCTTTTTGTTCTTTTTGTTTTGATATTTAAAATTTTTATAGATCAAGTGGATTAATTTTTCACATGTAAGTATATGCATCAGTCATTTCTAATATGTTTCATATATAAATAAGGATAGCACGTAAAAGGGAATGGAAAAACTTTTTAGATTATTAATACATGTTGCATAAAATACATTTAAATGATAAGCGATTTAATTTTATGTAATGATTGTCTTGAAAAAAAAGCTTTATTCTTACACTACTTTCAAATGTTCACTTTGCCATTTTTACCCAAGTTACGTGTTTTAGTTTTATATTTAATTTGTGGACCAAAAACAGGTCTTTAAAAGAAAGAATAACATTTATTAAATTTCAGAAGTTAATACATTAGGTAGTTACGTTAAAATATAAAATCAATTTCAATTAAATATGCAATGTAGTAATAATTATAAAGGACCAACCTGAAATACTAAAAAAATTTTGATTTTACAGAATATATTAATAAGATACATTTTAAATGATTTCAGTTACACGTTTCACTAGCAAAAAGTTTACTTTGGATAAAATACATTTACCGGATTTGAAATCAACTACAAAGTTATTAAAATACTTTTGTTACTAGAGTATTCTAAAAATACAATAAATTTAAAACACTTTCTATTTTTAAAGTTAAAATTACATAACTTTTTTAAAAATTAATCATAAAAAAATCTTCATATATGCACGGAGAAATATAAATCATTAAAATATACAATCTCAAAGGAGAAAAATTATATCTACCACGAAATGCTATTTCCTCATTAGTAGATCAACATTGTATAATAACCATTTAAATCAAAGTGGTCATTAACTAATTTCGCATTCATAATTAATGGACCATAAATTTGCATTAAAAGGTACATGTGTATTTTGTAATTTTACATTCTTCGTTTCTTTTAGTATTTATTTAAAGAACACAATTAAAGACTTTAACCAACTCTCGAGAAAATTTACAGCATTTTTGATTACCACAGCATCCATTGATAGTCATCTTTCTGATTAAAGGGAAAACATAATTAATGCATTTAAAATGAGTTAAAACTAAGTCATAATTCAGAGAATAACAAAACATTAATTTTCAGCCAGAAAGAGAGTGTTATAAAACACTTTATTTCAACCATTAATGCCAGCGTCGAGCCCTTCTAGAGATGATTTATTATAACACATTAGATGCTATTGGCATCAGAAACGAGATTAAAGCGCCAGATACAAACGACTTTGGAATTGAGACGAATGCTATTAAGAAAATATTCGAACAAACGAACACTTTTCCTTCGAGAATTAATATAAATGGAACACAAACTAGAAATAAATTAGGTCGGTAATATTGCTTTGATGTATTTCTGTCGATTGATCAATGGTAAACTTTAAATGCAATTTGGGAGGATTCAGGCGCTCCAGTGGGGAAGTGGTAGTTAGCCATTCTTTCACATTCAATATGTTTTGAACTTGTTTATTTCGAATAGGGAATTTCTTGCCTCAGTTCTATAACAATAAAATTTTTTTTAATTACTTAAGATAAGTACAGTGAAAATTGTTAAACACGAAACTGAAAGGAGTGAATTATTTTTTCATTTTAATAGAATTCATGTTAAAGGACATTGCAAAAAATTATATTCAACACAATAAAGTTTATTCGGGTACATTTTATATGAATGTATTTAATAAAAATTAGTGAAACAAAAATATTTACAGGAACTTAATGAAATTTAATACGAAATTTTCAAGTTTTTTATAAACCAAAATATTTATTCAGTTTTTGGAAAATAATTTGGTACTTTTATTTCTATTGTCTCTTCTAGCAACAAATTGTTCTATGTCATCCATTTTGTTATTCATTTCAGCATTGGAATGTGCGTCTAAGTAACTGCGAATACTTTTCATGATGTTCTTCATTACAGATGACGAGCGAAAAAGAGCTGCATTATGCATTTCATTTTCTTCGTCAGAATCTGCATCAATGATATTTTTCCGCTTTGAACAGACTCTAAAATATCTTTGTGTGCCATAAATGAGGCTGTACACACATTATTATCATCTACAACAACGAATAATTCCGATGATACAATATGACAGACAAAGAATACAGCAACTTTTTCAGACATTTCGCTAAGTTTCAGCTGAGTTTCAATATCCTCCTTCTCCAAAAGAAAAGAATTTTCGTGTTAAGCGATTTTCGTTTCGTGTTAAGAGAAAAATGTATGGAAGTACATAGTAATTTGTCTGGACATTTGTATTATTTCTTGTTAACCGATATTTCTTCTCAAGCGTTTTCGTGTTGAACATATTTCACAGTATATACCTAAACTTTCTTTAAAAAAGAATTAATGATTTTAAGACAGCGTTTCTCAAACTGTGGGCGATTATCTAGTGAGGCGTAATATCCTTATGTGGGGGGGGCGAGCATATTGAAAATTTGAAAACACAATATTTAAAACTCAGAATTTTTTCTAAAATTTTATTATTTTCACATAATAAAAATTAAATACAAGTTTACACTGATTAAATATACTTATAAATGTACAATTTAAACTGCACAATATTTTTGATTATTAATTTATCAATACATTAAAAACAAGTTTAAAAATTAGTAGTGACTCTTCCTTGAGATTATCGGATATAAAATTCAATACTTATCTTGATAAATTTTATGGTTTATAATTAAATTCGTATCGTAACTTAAGCTTCAAAATACATTTTTATTGCATTCAATACATTGTGATCATAGGAGGGCGCGATGAAAGTTATGCATGAAAATTGTGTCGCAAACATTGAAAGTTTGAGAAGAACTCTTTTAAGTACTTCATGGTTTTCTTTTGAAAAGTTCAAATAATAAAGATTTTTTAGAAATCTACAGTAATATGCTAGAGTAAGTTCTTATATTTAATTCTATTTTTGAAAATTTTCAATTGGGTGAAACACGGTTCTAAGCAGGACAAGGTTATTATTAATCGGAACACGTATCTATTCAGAAAAAAAATATATGGTATGGAGATTAGTAGAAAAAGAATTATATAAAAAACAAGCATTTCAAAATTACACAAAGGGGTTGAATTTTTTAGATAATGTAAAAAGACTTAATTTTGGTTAAATGATTTTATAATTAAAATAGCATTTTTTTCTACAATGTAAATAATCAAAAGCGATGATTATTGATCAAGAAGTACTGAGCAATGAGTAGAACATTTTACACTGCATACTTTCATAGCCCCAACTCTTTCCTCCCCGCACCATCGAATCAGTCCGATCAAAGCTTTTCTCGGTCTTCCATTTTATCGAGAACTTTCATTTTGACTGTAGACTTTTATTAAGGGGACTTGGTACCACAAAAATGACTCATTTATCATTTTTAAATTCTTTTAGTTGTATTCTTTGAATGATTACCTTTCGATTGATATATCACTTTTGTATGCCTGAAAAGTAGAAGTTGGGAAAAATTTCATTTGAAAAATGTAAACAAACAAATTTAGAAGTTCGACCACGCCCCCTTTTTTAGAGTTGCCAGTGATTTTAAGCTAATTTTTATCAACTACTTTTCAAAAATAAATTTTATTTTGTTTAAAAAAAATTAATGCTGACCAAGCAGCAAAATGTATCTGATGTTTTTTTCTTCTTGTAACTACTTAGTAGGTGTCCTCTCATCGTAATAATTGTTAAAAAGTATTAAAATGCCTGTTTTTCTTTCATAAAAATTACTTTAATATTTTGTCATCAAAATGCTTAAATATTTATATCTTATCCCTTTGGGACAGTATTTAGCATAAAATTATTTTTTTATTTTGCTTTCCCTTCATCTATACACCAGAGGGCATATTTTCTGGATAGGTAGGTTTTAAAGTCTGAATATATATATAAAAAGTTTCAAACTACTCTAATATTCAGCATTTTCCGAAAATGGCTTCATTTACGAAACTTAAACATTCCTGGTTGTATATACAACTGAGGATAACAATTTTTTAAAGTTTAATTTACGAAGTTGTTTTAAATTTTATTTTTGATATTCAAATGTAATACATGCTTTTTCCCTATAAAAATGCAACTCCAAAACACTCTCATGTTTATAGAGGAAAAATCGGTTCTTAAAAGTTAAAAACTTTTTTTTAGAACAAATAATAATCCTATATGTGTATGAATATTGTACATTTAAGCATCTCTCTTATTTACTAATTACTACACATAAAACAAAATATTTTGATATGCCTGTATTTTATTTCAATTTCCATTAAGAAAATGTCCCAGATTTGATATTATAAAAACGCATAAAAATACGAGTATCTTAAGATCAGTAGTATTATTTGAATATTTTTTTTTTAAAAAAAGTGAAATTTACATTTAAACCTCAAGTGCTTATCCAAATATTTTAGCGAAATGAATATTTTAAATAATCGATTTATGAGTGCTATCTGAGAAAGAGATTCTTTTTAAATTAAAATTACTTTGATATCTAATACAGAAAGCAGGTAATTATGGATTCATGATCACGTTGTCATACGTAGAATTTACATTATAAATTATGTTAATGACGACTCTTTGTGTATGATAGTCAACAGTTGCTACACATTTCTAATGTATGTCTGGCTTTATAAATAGCTGAATATAAACTTCACGTTTGAATGCAGTGCTATTACATTTACCAGAAGATAAACAATGAACTGTTCATGTACTATCGTGACAGTTAAGAAACATCTATATATCTTTGAAAAATTATTCAAACCGATGCAGACTGTGAATTACTTATAGTTCATAATGTACACTTGCGATAATACTACTACTGAATAATTCAGTATTTGTAACAAAGTTAATAATAAATATTTACACAAATGTGATTTATGCTTACATTTGAGTAATTACTTACTTAACTTACATTTAAAATTACACAATATAGCAAATATATGTTTGAAACTAGGAATTCAAATTGGGTTTAATATTAATGCTGGAACTCCACTTATTGTAATAAACATACAAGAATAAACATGATAAAGAATCTGACTTCAGTACTTTTATATTCTTAGCAAAGGTATGCTCTTAGAAAGTCTTTTAGTGGTTCTACTTAAATTATAATGTAATTTATAAGCAAATTGGATTTATTTCCCACAAAGAAAGGATGTAGGAATTGTCTTAGTCTTGCCTTAAAAAGAAATGGGTTTATTGAGTTATTTTGAATGCAATTAAGTGTTAAGCATTTTCACTGTGTTAATTTTATTTTACGTATCAATGCCAATATTTTTTTAAAATTCATATCAGCTTTATCTGTTTATTATAAAAACAAATATTTAGTGTTCTTTTAACTATTTTCCATTTTGTAATAACTTATTTTAAGAATGATCATAAAGAAAAATTTAACTACGAAGATTTTAATACAGCAATACTTTTTTGAATCATAAAGATTAAACAGTACTTACGCATTATTGCAACAATCGCCAACTCTATTAATAAGTCATCGAGTTGGCAACCCGGATTTCCTACGTGTCTTAAGCACTGAATTGGCAACATGTGCTTCGTTTCTTATAATGTCACCAATAGATTGCTAAAATATGTAAGCACCCACTAAAACTTGAGAATTATTTCAGTTTTAAATAACTAATAAAAATTATTTAGTTATTTACATCTATTTTTCTTTCAAAACAATTTATTACTTCGAAAGGTTTTTTAATTTTGGAACCTTAAATTTATTGTGTCATTTAACTTTGCATATTCGAATATGGGTTTCTTGCACTGGTTTAAAAATTATATCTAAAAATCTTTGATATAGTTTTGGTATTACAATTAATAAATTAAATGAAATTCATACATTTTAAATAAAAAATAACAAGAAAACAGTTCTGTTTTAAATGAATTTAATTAGCAAAGTGAAATAAATCTATATATGCTCTTTCCATTAAAAAATAAATTTTAAAGAATTAAATAAAACTTTGTTCAGATCAATAACATTAATATTTTGCTTAAATATATAAGAATTGGAAAATCCATTTCAATAAAATTTTAATAAGTGCACACTTGCATTTTTAAGGTAAATCTTTATTTAAATATAAAAAAGTATTTCTTTGAAAAAGCATTATAGTTTCTTATATTAAAAAAATATATTTCATTTAAGTATTCCGTTATATTAAATAACATTATGAAAAACTAAGCTATTAAATTTTTACTTTTGTACTAACATAATTTCTTTTGTCTAAGAAATCAATTCATACAGCTTGAAAGAGAAAAATGATTTTTCAAATAATTTAAGCACTTATTTAAATATATATTCTTTTTTCCACGCTTTTGATATTATATGAGAGAATTAAGTCATATGTTTTGTTTGTTAAAAATATGGCAATTTATTTTAGAATACTAAGACTTTATACACATTTGTGAAATAATAATCCTTTGGGGATTTATTCAATTGCAAAAGGAAGAATTTGTAAAAATAAAAATATTTTACTCAAAAATAAAATTAAAAAAAAGGTTCAAGAATTTAAATTAAAAACTATTATAACCAAACTGAATAGAAATTAACTATGATAGCTTATTACATTTAACTAATTTTTTTGGCTTTTTTGAAGTTATTACTTTATTAACTTCTTACAGTTATATATTCCAAAAATAATAACGCTAAACAATAAGAGCATTACACAAATAAGGAGCTTAAAATTAATTAATGTTGCGTGTAAATGTGATTTTAATTACAATTAATCATAGTCTACTTCGAGGAAATTGTTTGCTCCAACGCTTTTCTTATATTTTTATGTAATATGCCAAGAGCAATAAGTACGAATACGTGCAAGAATCTCAGAAAATAAACATCATCTTTAGAAGTTATGCTCTATTTTTTTGTCTTCTATCTTTTACCCTCCATTTATCTATAAAAAGAAAATACCAGGAACTAAGAGAATTGTTTATTACTCGGTATACTTCATATTTGGTTTTTTTTGCTCGTAAACATAATCGTCAAAAGAGCTCTGTGAGAGAAAATTTTTCATTTATTGTTTCCCTGCCAACTCTTTTAGTTTCCTTCTTCGTTTTTCTTTGTATTTTGCCATGATCACGTGACTGTGTATGTATACTTCATATTCCAAATCTTGTTAGTCTTTTACCATTAATGAACGATCGATCTTTCCTGAGATACGTTTGTTCTGCAGTGTGCCATTTGATAGATTTACTTTTGCTTGAAGTGATAAATATATCCAGACTCTGGGTCTCTTTTTCAAGACTTTTGTTTATTCTTTTTGTTATATTAGATTCCTACGGATTTATAATTAAGTTTAAGTTGTGTTGATAGCGCATTTAAAGGTCTAACCAGCATCGAAGAGCACTTAACGCAAATCGTTAAATTAAAATTTATGTGCTGATCCTCGTAGTTTGTTTTAATTTATCAGGGTGCGAAAGGGAAATTTAGTAGGTAAATTCTATGTGATTTATTTCTAGCCTTGTAGATGTTATCCCATTAATTTTATTCCTTAAGCGCATTTTAAATGGTTCTTAATTTATAGAATAAAATATACGTAGCGCAGACGACACTTTAAAATTCGATTTCTTTAAGGCTTTGCTGGACATGATGACGCATTTCAGAATTCTGTTGTTTAATTTTTTTTAATGAATTTTTTTACTTTATTAGAAAGTGGATTTCTTTTTGATCAATTTCAAATGTTAAGGTTTCTTAGGAAGAAGTGTTTTATAGTTAGTTCCGCTTCGAATAGAAAAGCATTAAAGTTTAAATTTTGACTCAAATTATTTAAGGATTTTTAATCTAAGGAAAATGTCCTTTATGTTGTTCGTGTCACAGTTAAGCAAATCAGCCTTTTATTTCTTAACGAATAATGATAAAATTTCGTTTTTACCACCTGTTAATTTTTTCATAAATCTTGGTCTCATTATCAATAGTTAGTCAACTTCTACAATGTTTGTACAATTTGAATGTTCATTTTTCTTAAGTAGTGTTTAATATAGCCCAGAAGTATTGTTTCTTTTGAAATTATAAAATGTATAAAATATTTACAAATACATATACTAAAATGTAAGAGAAATAGGACTACTCACAGAACGGAAGAATACGTTGGATATTTTATTTTTTTTAAAGAAACTTAACTTACTTACCTTAAGAAACATGTAATAATGGGCTATCCCCAAGATCTATCCTCTCTAACTCGGATTTTCATCCAACCGGCCAAATTGGCACATTAATCTAAAACAACTCTACTCCAACTTAAACGTCACAACCGAATAGTATATAAACTGTCAAGGATAGAGAGAACATGATATGGACAATGTTACCATGCTTACCGGTTGCTAAATTATAGAGCGTTGCTACTTAAGAGTTATAAGTGATACAGAGTCATAAATGATCCTTAAATACCAAGGTTCTAATATAAATAAAGATAGACTCCGAATCAACGAAAATTAAAGTCTATTGAAGTTACTGTTACTTCATTATGATCAAGACAAAAAACACACCTTGTCGTTGAAAAGAGAGGAGAAATGGGAGAATAAGGGTTTTTCTTATTGCATTATGATTTGGTTTCTGGTTTCTGACTATGACTTCTTTGTGCACCATCTTTTAAACTAAAACGTGTCACACCGAAATGTCTCCATGAGACTCTTTTCTCTTTGGTGCATTCACATTCTAATTGGGGGAAAGCACCTGCGAAATGATACAAAGCAAATCTTTAAGGGCACATTGACCCCCTTGTTATTCTAAAATCTCCCCTTCTGAGGAATTTAAACATTTCCTGTAAACAAGAGTATCTAAAAGTTATCGAGTATTAGGGGCTATGTACAGCGTCCCTTCGTAAGATATCGGAGGATTTCTCTTTCGAGAGAGTTTCTTCATCTTGCGTTGCCTGCATATTTCTAGTCATTTCTGGTGTTCGGTTTAATAAAGGAAAACTATTGCAATATCTTGCTTTTAATCATTTCGATGTTGCTCCAATCGTTTCTCCACTCATGCTGTATTCTATCCCCCCCTTGGAAATCCTAACAATGAGCAAGATCTTCACCTCAGCAAGCATGAGGAGGAGCTACCGAGATAAAGATTTCAAAAATTTCTTATTTCTTGAGAAAGCTTATATTAGTACAGTAATATATTGCTGACCATTAAACACAAAAAGAATTATAAATTATAAATAGTGTAATTTCTCTTAGCACATTGAGCAATTCTTTTATTTTGAAGTATATCGTAAGAACCTTTTTATCCAACACTAGGGATTTAACAACTTTTTAAGGGGTGAGCTAGTTCTTAACAAGCTTAAGAATCCTTCATTCCTCAAAGGCTCGACAGACCAGGGTGGGCCTTGGCTTCTCAAGAAGTCATTTCCAGGCTAGCCTTCTTCCCGCTAGTGTTGTCCAATTCTTAGTTCTCAAAATTAGAGATATTTTTCCAGGCCATCAATCCCCCTAAAATTTGGCCTGATCTTTCTTTGTGTGCCAATTGGTTGGACATTGAAGCCTTTTTTAGATGTGCGGTCTTCGTTCATTCTGACAACGTGGCCTGCCCATTTAATTCGCTATATTTTAAAGAAGTTAATGATGTCAGATTCTTTATATGATTGATAGAGCTCGAAATTTGATCTTCTCTCAACATGTTCCATTTTCTTGAATTTCTCCAAAAATACAAGCTTAAGATTTGTTACTAAAAATGTAAAAAAGTTATTCATCTGTGGATTTCTCATATCAGAATATTAAATTAATGAGCTGTTTGAAATTAAAACATCCATAAAATTGCAAATATAAGACAGAAAACTTAGCTTTCAAAAATGAATGCATTAAGAAAGACTTAAAAATCAAAATTTTCAATTTTTAAAAAAAAATATATTTTAAAGACTCAACGTTTCTGAGCATTTTTCTACAAAAGTTTTGTTGATACTGTGAAAACTTCCGAAGTTATTGAGAGATAACTGATAAAATGTAAACAAAAACTTGCATATGCCACGTGCCCTTTTGACAGCTGGCAGAACACATTCAAAATATTTTAATATTTCGTGAATTAATTTTAGTAAAAGCCTAATATCAAATTCATTCTGTACTGGAGTAGGATGGTTGCAACTCAACTTTTAACTTTGCTTTATCTGAGCGGGATTGTTTATTTACATTTCGATCTTGGATTTTCTTGCTTTTTCATTTGTAATTAAAAACAACTGTAAATGGATCTTCCGTGCAAAACGAGGTCATCTGGAAAAAGACCAAAGAAGAAAAGATTTCAAGGAAACAGGTACGTAAAAAAATCTTTTTCTGAAAAAGGTAATATCTCGTTTCAAAATATTTCACCTAATAAAAGTTCATCTGCTAAGAAATTACCGAGTGCACACAAGATTTCGCAGGCGTTTGAAAACGATGTTTGCCTTGAATTTCAAGGTTATAGACTTATAGATATAAGTTTATTATTTTCCCAAATTAAAAAATTACTTTGTTGCTCTGTGTGCTATGGGAAAATAAAAATGAGTGAAAAATCAACTGTAGGATTGTCTTCTACATTTCTATTCACATGCAGAAAATGTAGCATGGAACAGAAATTAAATTCCTATGAATTTATTGGTATAAAAAATATACCTGAAATCAATAGATGGTCTGTTTTGGCAATGCGATATATAGGCCAAGGATTGTCTTCTCTCGAGACGTTTTGTTCTCTTATGTGTTTGCCAAATCCAGTGTTTCAGAAAGCTTAGGACAGAATTAATGCTAAGATAGCAGATGTAAGTGAAGCGCTTGCAAATGCATCGATGAAGAAAGCGGCTGCTGAAGAAAAATTATTGATGGCAGCGTAAATTCTGTAGTAGTTAGCGGTGATGGGACGTGGAAGACCCGTGGGCATACATCTCTTATTGGAGTGCGCACTTTGATTGGAGCTGAGTGCGGGAAAGTCCTCGGCATGGGAGTGATGTCCTCTTATTGTAAAGGTTGTGACTCCTATAAGGGGCCAAAGTTTGGACCAAAATATAGTGTTTATTTGGCTAAGCACCAAACTTTCTACAGAAAAAACCATAGCGGGTCTGCTGGAGGAATGTAAGTCTGCGGAATGCAGAAATTTTTTTTCAATCGGAGCAAAAACATTTTAAATACCAGTTTAAATACCAGTGTTACATTGGGGATGGTGACTCAAAGATATTTTCAGCTATTGCCGAAAAAAACCATATGGGGATAGTGTTTCGATTGAAAAAATAGAATGTGTGGGCCATATCCAAAAGCGAATGGGTAGCCGCTTGCGGAAGTTAAAAGCTTTATTGGGGAAAAAGAAACTTTCTGATGGGAAAACAATTGGTGGGAAAGGTCGTCTAACTGATGCTGTTATAAGCAAATTGGCGACTTATTATGGTACTGATATTCGTGCCAATTCCCAAAATGTGAATGAGATGAGGCAAGCTGTCTGGGCTGTGTGGGCTCATACATCCAGCCCAGATGATGAACCGAAACATTGGTTTTGCCCTAAAGGCAAAAATAGTTGGTGTAAGTACAATGTTTCAGTCCACAACAATGCAGTTGATGAATTTTCTCACAAGAACACCATACCAAAAGCAGTTTCTGAAGTGATTAAACTTATTTTTAAAGATTTATCACCCTTGAAATTGTTAAGAAGGTTTTTAGGAGGGAAAACTCAAAATACCAATGAGTCATTAAATTCACTAATTTGGAAGTATAGCCCGAAATTGATTGGATCAGGAATTAATGTCACAAAAATAGTTGCATTTATAGCTGCATGTGAATACAATGATGGAAGTAAGAACAGAATTGATATGATGCGTGCTTTGGTTTTAAAAATAAATAAAAGAAATATTTTGAATTTTGTAAATGTTGACAAAGTACGTAAGTCAATGGCTAAGAAACAAGTTACCAAAACCTCCTTTGAAGCTCGTAAGGCTACAAAGATACTTAAGAAAATTGAACAGTTTAAGCTTTCAGACAGCAATAATTATGCTTCTGGGCTTTTTGATGCATACTGGTATGTTTAATTTTTTTTTTTTTTAAATTTTATCTTTAACTTCATTTTTCTCAAAATTAAAAATGTTAGTTTCCGCGCAGGATTTTCAAAGACTATTTATCATATCAATATCAAATTTCATACACATGTTCAAAATAAGGTTCTTTGTAACTTATACAAAAAATTTCAAACAAGTTTTAATAGAATTTTTTTTATTTGAGATTTAACTGAATTTTTTCATAAATTTTTAAAAATTTCTTCATAATTGTATTTTAAAAATATTTTTTTTCTCTAAATTTTTTAAAATTTATTATAAGTTCAAAAGGGGACATATTTATACCAAATAAAATTAATTTTGTAAAATTTAAATCAGTTTTTACTTTAGAATCCTGCGCAGTGTAAAATACTAATTTTCATATTTTTGAAAAATGCCAAATATTTTATTTCCTTATAACTTTTTAATTTTTTATTCAAATTTTCTGAAATTAAGGAAAAGAATACATGTGTATGGGATACTCATGTGGAAAAAATTTCAAATTATTATTTTGTTATATTGCTAAGTTATATTGTTTTAAAAAATGATGTTTTTTCGAGTTCACGAATAACCTTTTAAGGTCCTGAGCAAAAATTTACCATCCCACTTTCTTGAAGGAATGAATGTTGTAAGAATGTTGTCAATATATGCATGTTATAAAAAATGCATATATTAAGAACTTTCCAACATGCGAAAGTTTAGTTAAACAATTTTTCAATATCAAATAACTTCTCTAGATGTGTTGTCGAAATCCCTTCACGATGGAAATTTAGTTATTTTTGCGTTTCTCTTTTCTATCAAGTCCTTAAAAACGTTTAACCGTTAAAAATATATAGCTGTCTATTCTATCAACAGAAGGGTAATGAAATATTTTTAAATAGACGTGTTATAAAATGTAAAACCGGAGATTTTCATTTCGATGAAAAGTATGATGCATTGCATCCAACATTTATTTCTGCCACGTTGAGTTTTGACAAGACACGATAATGATCAATCAAAATCAATCATTGTACCACGAGTATTTTGTCATCGTACCGCAATTTGTATGTAGTGAACTTAAAAAGTAAATTGAAACATGACCTATCTTACGGATTATTTTGAAACTATTAAACAATGCTTAGTGAATATATATATCTATGAATGATTATTTTTCTTGAAATTAATGTTTATTTTTGCTGAGAATTTTATGATATTGTATTATAATGATCTACCATTTATTTTATATTTTTATGCCGTATTGCAACCATCAGAAAATCTAAGTAACGCATGGGAATAGCTAAAAATTAAATAAAGGGGGTTATATCTTAAAATAATATATAACTATTTATAAAAATAACGGTACTTATACGTATTATTGCAACCTATTGGCGACTTTATGTGGAATAGAGTACCTATTTGCCAATTCAGCATAGGAAATCTGAGTTGTCAACTTATTGAGATATTAATAGAGTTGGCGATTGTTGTGATAATACTAAAATACCAAAATAACAATTAATGCAAGCTTTTTATAAAACTGTCTAAGAAATCAAGCAAGACATATTGTTTCAACACAAAGTTGCAGTTAATGGCATTCCATTTACAATCGGCTTAGAAATTTTCAATACGGTTTCAGATGAATGTTGGTTTAACTGTTATTTTTTGTTTTACAAAATAGTTTTATATAAGGTTTAACACACATTTTTAACTCTATCTAAATTGATACAGTAGTGTGTTTTGATCTTAAATTATAATTCTTGCAATTAAGAATCAAACAGATCTTAAATATATTGCGGAAAAAAGAAAATAAACTATATTGCATCTGAAGATATATTTAAGTTGTCTAGAAGCAAAAACGTGTCTGGAAAGGATAAAAAGGGGAAAAATTCCTTTTTTGCTTGTTGCCTGAAAAATTATTTACTATGCAGTACAAAAACTAGTCTGCGTTTTAGTTTCTGAGCTTACACCAGGGGTCGCCAAACTTTTTTGATCATCGCCCCCTATATAATTTTTCGAAATCTCCATAGACCCCCACAATTGTAATTTTCAGGTAATTAAAATAAAACTATGTATTTGTCTAAATATTTAATAAATCAGAAACAGTAAGTAAAGTAGCTACAGATTTTTTACTTCTTAATGAGATGAGTGTGCCTGGTGTTTCTTGGCAAGGTTCGCTATATTGGGTTCGAAATTAGTCAATTTTAACCGTAAATCCCCTCGAAGCTCCACAGTTAATTTATTTCTGTTTTTAGTTAAAATTGAATTAACGTGACTGAAACCGGCTTCAACCATATACGAACTTGGAAACGCCAGCATAAATGGCTGAGCCATTTCGTAAAGTTTCACATATTTTTGCTTTATATTTATATTAGTCCAAAATTTATGTATTGTCAAATTTTTAATAAGCGTTTTTGCTTCAAGATCAGACAATAGTTCAGCAAGCTCATCTTGTATGTTGATGGATGTCGACGTTATCAATTTGCACCGAAAATGGCGCAATAATCCAATCAGGGATGTCGATGTTTTCCAAATCAACAAAGCGCAGTTTAAAATCGTCGCTTAATTTTTGAAGATGATTTGTATATATTTCCAAGTCTTCTTCTTCTTTTATTTTTAATTGTTGCAGATTTGAAAAAATACTTATAATCCTTACGTAGCAATGAAGATCTAAATAAATTTAATTTTACTTGGAAGCCTAACAGTATTGTCCGAGCTTGGATAATTGTTACATCTTTTCCTTGCAGTTTTGTTTGAACGTCATTAAATTTTCCAAATAAGTCTGCTAAATAAAAAATATGGTTCTTATTGTTTGGGAGTTCATTGCTTAGAAGAGGATTTATTTCGTTCAGAAATTCTGTCGTGGAGTCAAATAAATTGAAGAGCCGTTGCAAGCATACACCTCTAGACAACCATCTAACCTCGGTGTGCAGAAGTAATTGATTAAATAACTCATTGTTTTCCTCACTAAGTTTGGCAAATAATCTCGATTTAAGAGGTTGAGCTTTAATTTGATTAATAGATTTAATACAAAACTGTATATCTTCAGGTAACTCTGAACTCAGATATGTTGCTACTAAGTTGTGTTGATGCAACACACAATGAATAGTACGAATACCGGGCACTTTTTCTTTGCGGCATGTAGCAAAACCTCGGCAACGCCCTACCATAGAAGGTGCGCTATCTGTGGCTACTGCTATTATATTTTCAAGCGGAATGTCATATTTATTTAAATATTCTTGTAAACATCTAAAAATTGTGTCACTCCCTTCCCATCGGTTTCAAGATATTTAGCAAATAAAAAACTCATCAATGACTCTCCTTTAATTTTACTGAAATATCTAACATACGCCATAAGAATAGCAGAAACGCCAAAAACAGATTCATCAAGTTGTATAGAAAACTTGCAATTTTTTAGCTCCAAAACTACTGTTTTTCTATTCTTCGGCCATTTCGTCAATACGCCGTTTTACAGAATTTACACTTAATGGCAAAGACTTTAAAACATTAGTAGAGTCTTTTTTCATCACATTCTCAATGACGTCTTTAATTGCAGGGACTACAATTTCTTCTGCCATTGTGTGGGGTTTTCCCCTCTTTGCTATATTAAGCGAAATCTTGTACGAAGCAATTAATCCTCCTTCATTTCAATTTCAGTAGACTGTTTCATAAAACTTTTTAGAGTTGGTCGACATGTGAATTTTTCTTTGAGTTTATTGAAAAATTTCTAATTCTTCATTTTTTTTTATCTGAATGAAGCCTTTCAAGATGATCTTTCATTTTTGACGGTTTTATGTATTCATTTCCAAAAGTTTTTTTCGCATATAAGACACATAGGAATAGTTTTTCATTTGTCGGTGAAAAAATAAATCCAAATTTTAAGTAATCCAATGAATAATACCGACATTTCTTTTTAATACTGCAGCTGTCATTTTTTAAATTAGAGTTCTGTAAATAAGTTAAAATTAAGTTGGTATATTATACTAATCCACATTATTAAAGCTTACCTTTTCACAAGTAACAATAATTAAAATTGATATCAAAAACTAAACGAATAGTTTTATAGAAACAATAACTAATTATCCAATGGTAGATATAATAGCAGTAATAATGACACTACAAGCATTTAATACTGTTCACAGTTCACAAAGATAGCTGAAAAATGCATATGATATTTGCGTTTGTAGCATCCAGTGTAGAATTGGACAAGCGCACATATGCAAGGCTCGTATGGTTTTGCGATGGAGACAAAGGGCGAACCAACGACACGATGCGTAACTGCCGTATAAAAAAGAAAAAAACTAAAAGAAAACTAAAACCACACACATAAGAAGAAAGAAAACGGAGTACTGAAGATTCCCTTCGCGCTTAATGCATAAAAAGCCAACGGCAGTATCGTCGCTCGCCAAGTCTGCGCCAAAGGCTCCTAATTGGTTGATGGGTTCGCCAGCAAGAGACATGGATAAGTCTCAATCGCTCTTCTGGCTACATACTATGAGTCGTGCAAATTACAAACTGGTCATAAGGGCAAGGTGTGACATCACGGTTATACATACGAAAACCCATAAGGAAAAAAGGGGCAGATTGTTTTCTGATTTATTATTTTATTTTCATAAAGAATATAATAAAAGTCAATTAAAAAATATTTTTAATTTTTACGTAACGCTGTTAGATATGTGTGATTTGCGTATTAAGAACTGTTTTCCTTCGAGTCCCAATAGACCCCCATTCGACCCCTTGGGTCAGATAGACCCATACTGTTGTTAAATAGACCCCTAGGGGTCTATATAGACCACTTTGG